>WAAB01001370.1:3276-29631 GCA_013389865.1 Piaya cayana
TTTTCCCTCCCCCCCCAGTATATTTTCTGGACATATTTCTGTGTCTGCCTTTTGTCACCCACTCATATTTTGCTGATTTCACTGTGATCTTTTTTTGCTGTTGCTAAGCCTTAGCCTCAGCTTCTCCTCTTGCCTTCTAGGTACGAGTTGCTTCAGAAGGGATTAATGGGACAGTTGGTGGAAGCAAAGTAGCTGTCAGGCTCTACATTGAAGTTATGCTTTCTCAGCCTCTGTTCAAAGACATTTTGTGTCAAGAGGATTTTAAGGTATGGTAAAAATGTTTTCTATATAGACATTGTTGATGCAGGATGTTTATTTTTTGAGAAATAAGCACATTGCTTCTTGATAGTATTACTTCTGCTCTAGCAGTTTGGCTCTCCTACCACTCATCTAAGCCAAAGGTTGCCAATCTTACTTTGTGTAGTTGTCTGCTGATATTCACAAACAGTAGCAGTTACTATGAGCAATGATAACAGCTGCTGCATGCTTTAACAGCTAATGGCCCTCTCACATGTGAGTGAGGGAATGTGCTTCAGCCCTACCATTCTTCAGCAAGCAGTTACTCCAATGTAACTGCCAAAACCATCAGAACATAAACTTACCCTAGGAAAGTATTCCTACACTCTTCTTTCACCCTGATTTGAGATCCTTGCTTACAAGCATACTTGTGTAGGTTCACTCAGGCTTTGGTGTCCGTACAGGTGCACTGTCAGTTCCATGAATTGGATATCTTCTAGAGAAAATACCCAGGCGGAGCAAAGAGGTTTCTACCTCTGCCAGCTAGAGACTGCCTGGAAGGAGAGTGAGGTGCTGACTTCTGCTTGAGCCTGAGCACGTGTGCCGATTGGTGTCTTCAGATAGCACTGGCAGCTGTGGCTCGCATTGTATGGTGTTCTGGTAGGCTCTGCTGCCCCAGCGCTGTGGCAACCGCTGCCTCTGTAAGGAACAAAAGCAGCTGCTTTTATTAGCATTTCTCATTTCCAAGGTTTTATTTTCAGGGAGTATTATGTTGTTATCCATAAATAACTGGATCAAAGAGAGTTAGTGAAACTAAAATCCTATGCAAAGCTGCAGTGCTGATTCAATCTTAGCTTTTCTGCTGTCTACTGTGCTTGGCTGAATTTCAAGCATAAATGTGACCTATTAGTTACAGCAGGATGTACAAAGCCAAAATAAAGATAGTATTTTACTTTGACCATGGCAAAAACCTCCAGGCCTGCATGATCTCCCTGGACATTGACATTCCTGTGTTAGTACATGATGGCATTTTCTGTCTCAGTTCCTCTGCATGCTCTATACTGAAGTAAGTGTGTTTCAAGTCCCTGTGCCATGAAGACGTGGACAGATTGGAGTAAAATTGCCTTTGGGGCACTGCAAATATTCAGTGGCCACTGTAGTTGCTGCAGTCTGATTTCTGTGATAGTTAGGATAGAGCTGGACAGCATGGCACTTTAGTTTGAGTGCTTATGTGCTTGATAGTGCCTAAGCCATGTTTGAGGCTCGCCCTTGCAAGAATTCTCTACTTATATTGCCTGCAGCAGGGGTGCTTAACAAAAATGGCTTGCCAAGACCTCCAGGGGCAAAATCCCGCACTTGAGCTTGGAGCAGTGAGTGGTGTCTTAACTCCACTCTTAACATATCTTCAGCCTGGCTGCTCACCCACGTGTCTCTTTCACACTCATGAACCACTGAAGTTCCCATCACACTTGTCATGACCAGAGGTCTAGCTGTGCTTGTGCCAGGGGCCAAGGGGGTTGAAGACAGCTGGGGGACCCAGATGTGTCAATATGGTCTGTTCCTGGAGATTATTTTTTATAGGGATCACCACATCTTATAAGGCCTTGACTGTCTCACAATAGGTTGCTGGTGACATTGTTTCTGACTCATATCTGTTCTTCCCATTCCTCCTTGCCTTGGCACCTCATGCCACATGGTGCCTGTCTCACATGCATGACAGTCACTGGGCCTAAGACACCTAAGGAACCTCAGGATTTGACATGGATTTCAGTGGGAGAGATATTGGAGTCATAGAAGAGTTTGTGTTGAAAGGGACTGTAAAGATCGTCTAATTCCCCTCCACCACTTATGGGCGGGGATACCTCCCACCAGACCAAGCTGCCAAAGGCTCCATCCAATCTAGCCTTGAACACCTCCAGGGGTGGGGCAGCCACAGCTTCCCTGGGCGAACTGTGCCAGTGCCTGACTGCTCTCATAGTGAAGAAATTCTTCCTTGTACTCCTTCCTTGTATTCCCTTCCTTCGGCCACCAAGACACTTCCATTAAGAGGGTGGATTTAGATTAGACGTTAGAAAGAATTGTTTTACTGTGAGGGTGGTGAGACCCTGGCACAGGTTGCCCAGAGAAGTCCTGGCTGCCTCAGCCCTGGAGGTGTTCAAGGCCAGGCTGGACAGGGCCTCTAGCAACTTGATCCAGTGGAAGGTGTCCCTCCCCATGGCAGGGGGGTTGGAGCTGGATGATTTTTAAGGTCTCTTCCAACCCAAACCATTCTATCATTCTGTGATATTCTAGTGCGTTGTAGAAATTAAAGCAAGTGGATAATTTTAATCTTGGCACCTGGCAAATTTTGGTAGATTGGTTTTGTGTTTTATTTCCTAGAGCAGTGCGGGAGGAGCTCATTGTTTCCCAGACCTTCGAGTTGGAGTATTCAAAGAAATTGTACCTATGGGTATTGATCCAAAGATAGTGTCGTATAAAGAAACTGGTAAGTTGATTTCATGAAAAATAAAGCCTCTCACCCAAGTGAAGAATTAGATGAAAAATAAAGTACCTTCATCAAAAACATTTCCTTCTGCACAGTGGCCAGGACAGAAGAATCAGATGTGGCAATTCATCTCTTACTGGTAGTCTAAAGATACTGGTGCAGGGAATTTGCTGGCCCAGGTTTTGGTTGCCTTAAAAAAAATTAAAATTAATCTTCTGTCTTGTGACAAACAGTAACATTTCAAATGATACCAAGCAGAAACCTTGTTTTGGGGTAGGGACATACCTGTGCTTTTGTCAGGGAGGAAGTCATTAGCCACCTGCTAAAAGCTAGTATATGGTGAAGCTACATGTCTTGGGAAAGACATTTCAATGTTTGAATGTATTCATGCATGTTCTAAATATTCCAAAGGTGCTTGAGACCAGTCAGAAATTACACCATATAAAGGGCTCAAATGCTTTGTCATAGTTAGCTTGCAGTAAGAACCAAGCTGTCTAGGAAGAGGTTTCCATGGAAACTTCTTGTGAATCCAGCGGATTCTGGTGCTGCGGATGGTGAGAGCATTTTTTAGAAAATGTTAGAATCCCACTGAAGCTTACAGTTGAGTAACCAAATGTTCTTATGTTAGGGGCTGCTGACCTGGCTTTACTGGTATTGAATTTAACAGGCATGCGCTCACCTTTTACACTAAAAGCAGAGCCATATTCTGAATCAGGTTCATGCTGCTGCCCTAACACAGGGTGCATTTGTTTTCGCTACCTATAGCTGCTTAGTATGGATTATGCCTGATAAGATGGTTTTGGCTTTGCCTCAGCTGAGGACACTTACGTAGATGGTAAACAGGAGCACAGTAAATAGCAACTGTCAGGGCAGATTTTCTATGTTTATTTCCACCAAGGTGTTTTGTTGATGCTGAATTTCCACATTATCTGTTTGTGGTTTTCCCCATCCCTATGTTTCTCATCAGTTTTGGCAGAGGATTTTTTCCCCCCATTTTTTTGGTGCCTTGTAGGATGTTTGTTTGGATGTTTATTTCCTCTTTTTTTTTCTTTTTTTTTTTTCCCCCCCTTTTTCCTCCTATCTCACAGCATTTTATGGAGATTGTTCCTATCATTTGTGTGGGTGGCTTGTAGGGTCATTTTTTAAGGAAGGCATGGGATTTTGGTGGGGGAGGTTTTTGGGGTTTCAGTAGGCTCTGGGAGTCCCAAGTCCTAAGCTGCTTGAAAGCTGAGAAACTTAATGTAATTTGAAGTTATACTATTAAGTAATACACGTGTATGGAAATTCTACATTGTTATCCATAAAGAAGACTTTAATTGAACAATTAGCATTTCTGTATGCTTCTGTACCTCCAAAAGTAATGAAAGCTGAGCAGAGGTGAGGGAAACATTTTTTAGTTTGTTTTAAAAGTGTAAGGGTTGCCGGGGGACATAACAAAGATTATACAGACAGGCACCTGTCTGCTGCATCTTCTGTCACGTGGAACAGTGTTGTGTTTTCTTCCATTTACCAATAGGAAACCAAACATGAGTAAGCTTGGCTGGTTGAGTTGGGATGAAAAGTCTGTGAACTACCGCAGAAAATTTTTGGAAATCTGAGGGAATTTGGATCAATGACATCATATGCAACATTATTTTGTTGTTCTGCTTCTCGCTTCTCTTTTTTTTTTTCCTCTCTATTTACCTTCTTTTTTTCTCTCTTTTTTTTTTTGATATTTTTTTTTTTAATGTTAAAGGAATCCATCTGTCCCCTCAGGAGTTTCATAGAGAAGTAGAACAGTATTTGTCTCGGGCCAGTCAAGGACAAAGTGATACTATCTTGCTGGACTGTAGGAACTTCTATGAAAGTAAAATAGTAAGTGTTGTTTGCCTGCTTCCTGCAGTGTGTTACAGGTGTTGCAGTGCTTCACATTGTGCAGGTGTAACCTTATTGGAAGAAGAAATGCCATGTTCCAGATTGACTGCATTATGTACAAAGTTCAGTTTAATAATGAATATTAGACACAAGCAGCAGGGGTCTGCTCTGTGACTCCGCATGGAACCTGCCTGGATAAGTGCTTATACAGTTTGGGGCAAGAAAAAGACAAAGTGGTCCATACAACATCAGCAGTGAATAACATGCAGTTTAACGTAAAAGTAGTGTAATACTTAAATGGTGTTTTCTGGCATTTTTGCCTTGTCCTATGTGTCAAAAAGAATAGGGGCACCCTGCTGTCACACCCACCAGCCCTCCTGCAGTATAGTGGTTCACAGACTCTTGATGGTTCTGTTCTGCTTAGCTCCCTTTTCTGAGGGAGGATAGAGACGTGCTGTGTCTGGAATCCTGTAACAGATTTTAATGGATATTTTGATGCCTAAATGCAGCTGAGGAACTGCCTAAAGCAGCTGCAGTGAACTGAGAGTTCTGGCCCAAAGGTTTATTACTTCCTCTCGTTTGAGGCACAGGGCTTACAACTCAGGACTGCTTGTAACCAGTCACATGGCCATCTGTTATTATTGCAGGGGCATTTCCAGGGCTGTCTGGCTCCAGACATCAGGAAGTTCAGCTATTTTCCCAGCTATGTAGACGAAAACCTGGAGCTTTTTAGAGACAAGCGTGTCCTGATGTACTGCACAGGAGGGATTCGTTGTGAAAGAGGCTCTGCTTACCTACGGAGCAAGGTGAGATGTCATTCCAAGGGCACGAGTGTCGAGACTGCTTAAAGGGCAGCTATCTTTTCTTTTACTGGTAAATTCTTGAGTACAGACTCAATTGAGAATTGAGCACAGACTGCTCAGTGAGCAGGTGGGGAGATGAATGGTTCTGCATGCATACCTCATGCTGTCTGTCAAGGTCACAGGTACTTTAATGCAGCTCAGGATCATCTGCATGGACTGTGTTACTGCAGTGATTACTCTTTGAAAATAATTATATAACCTGTTTGCCAAGAAGAGGTGAATCTGCCATGCCCATTGTACTGGTGTTTTAGAAGAGCCTGAGAGCATTCTGCAGGTGCCACACCCTCTTTAGGTTGTGTTCTGTGGCCATTACTGCACAGCTTAAGCATTTTAGGGTGGTGAAAATCAGCTAGTTGGTGCTTTCCTAGTGTTGTGGAATTAAATCCAGCATGCTGCCTCGCTGTAGTTGTGCTTTCCATCCCAGTCTTCTCCCTCAAGAGTAAGGGGACATCATACGCAAGTTCTCCATAGTTTTAAGCCCTGATTATTTTTTTTCTCTTCTGTACCAACATGAACCTTGAGAAATTCTGCTCCTGCTAACAGCTCACTACATGAAGACAGAATAAGCAGCAGTTCACCGAGAGTCTGAAGTGTTTGGTCTGTGATGCAGCGAACCTCCCTCAGCTGGGGAGGTTACCAGCTGTGTTTTGATTGTAACATTAAACATGCATCTGGGCTCATGTCAACAAGCCAGCATTGTGAAGCTGCTCAGTCATGGGTGCATGTGTTGCCATGTGGTGGTCACCAAGAAGCTGCTGCTTTTTGTTGACTCCTGACATTTACATCATTTGCTTTGGGAATTCTGGCACATCACCACTGTTGCTATCTCCTTCAGCTTTTCTGCTAATGTGCTTCAAACAGGCAGCGTGCAGAGAGGTTTACCAGCTAAAAGGTGGAATTCACAAGTACCTGGAAGAGTTTCCAGATGGATTCTACAGGGGGAAGCTGTTTGTGTTTGATGATCGTTACGCCATTTGTTCCAATGAAGATGTCATCTCAGGTAGGACTAGATAATGTAAATGCAGAAATCTGGGAAGCTATTGAGATTGTTTACACAAAGAAGTGCAGGATAGGGACAGCCAAAATGGTTGTGTAAAAGATCACTTGGATCTTTTAGTGCTGTCACTTTTCATAACTGTCATCAACACTATGGCTTTGACACATAAAATAGAAATGAGATAAAAGAGTTGCTAAACAGAGCTGCCTCAAACTGCTGCAGTAAAAGAAAGCATCCCCTGCAGAACAGCTGGTGTTATGAGCTGTCTGCAGCTATGGGGATGTATGCGTGTCAGACACTACTGCTGTCGTTGCCCACAGTGCTGATCAGATAGTGCTTGGCCAAGTGACCAAACCATTAAATAGTTCTGCTTTCTGCTGTCCTCCACCCCACTGTCATCTCACAGAACATCAGCACAGGCATGGGGAGAGCAATGGCACCAAGCTTTACAGTGCTTGTTATTTCTATGCTTTATAGGTTTCTGTATCCTGTAGAATTTCAATTGAAATTGTTAAGCACTTCTGTCTGGGGTTACTCTTTAGATGTTGCAAATGAAATGTCTGTTTTCTTCTTCTCAGTTGACAGGTACAAGTAGGTGGAATTTGGCTGTACCCTTTTTTTAGGAAGCAGTGCTGGTTTTAGTCCAAATGTGTAACTTTTTGAGCATAACCTCCCATTCCTCCTTTGCAATTACTGTATACATCTTGAAGGTGCTTGCTTTGGTGTAGAAACAGAACACACTCTGGACAAATCATAGCCAGCCCTACAAAAGTTTCAGAGGGAAGTAGTAGGGTATGCACCTTCTAGATTGTACAGCTAAACTAGGCTGTGAGTTTCAGTTAAAGGAATAAAACCTGCCTAATACTGCAGAAGGACTCTTACCAGGAGTGCAAATGACACCCCATCTGCATGAGCTTGTTGTTTTTAGGTGGAAAGAAGTCCCATGGCATCCTCTTCCCTAGCAGGCAATGTTCTTGCATACTGGCTTAATTACCAGCTGCATATATTTCTTCTTCTCTTGGCAGCAAGAATCTTTAAATCTGCCTGATCTGGACTAGAGGAAGCACTAGTGAGCGCTTTTTTATTTGCCCTGAGAGACAGCTGTCCTTATTTTTTATTTTCTTCAAAAACAGAAGTTTAGAAATTAACTAGGTTCTGGAAGATTAAGTTAAAGAGCTAAAGTAGGAATTAAAGACCTGTAAGACTGTGAATAGCCACATAAATGAGACATTGCCGCCCCCTAGTGCCATGGAGAACCCTTTGCAAGGAGGAGAGATGGGGCAACATGGGTGTTAACTTTTTCTTTTCCTCCTCCCTCCAGCATGCAGATACTGTGGGACACTTTGGGACCAGTATAAACTTTGTTCCAGCCAGCACTGCCGGCAGCTTGTCTTGACGTGTCCAAGTTGTCGCAGAAAAGGTCTTACTGCTTGCTGTCCTGTTTGTCAAGAGAAAGAGCTCATGGTGACTTCAAGGGCTTCAGGACAGACTCTTAAGGAGGAATGTGAATGTACAAGGAGACGGCCAAGGGTACCTATTGAACGTGTCTTGCAAAGGACGCTGGATGCAGGCAAAGATTAAGCTGTTTCATTAGTGAATCTGATAAGTGCTAATGCAAAGGGCTTCAATAATCAGATCCCCATCTGTTAGTCAGTTAGGACTGGAAATCATAGAAGTGTGTTAGCTTGGAAAGCCTCATTCATATGCTGCCTTTAAGCCCAGAGCATGCCCCAGAAACTATCCATTACTTGACTGTGAATTACCAAGAGTGCCCAGCCCATCACCCCATCACCAGCACGACAGGATTCCTCTCCCTCAGTATTGTCTTGTAGCCTGTTCTCTTCCCTGGGGATTTTGGAGCAGATTGTGTGATGGGACATGGCTGCTCACAATTCAAAAGAAACTGAAGGGACATAAAACCAATTCCATTCTTCCTGCATGGAGATGGATCTGCTTGTCCTCTCCACAGTCATGCATTTCTCCAATAGCTAGTGCTAGAATGTGAAACAGCAGATAGATCAGTTGGATGTGGGTATTTAACTGGGTTAGAGGTGAAGGTGTTTTCCATATACACATCATCTGCCTGGATTCCTTGTTTTTTATACCAGTGAGAAGTAAGGGGTAGTGTCCTGAAGTTACTGACCTGAGTGTTGTGTAAAAACCAGCAGCATAAGGTCCCCTGTTCCGACTGGAGCAAAGGCCTGCGGGTACCACCTGCCCAGCCCTACATGTTGTGTGTGACCTGCAGGGTGAACAGCAAGAGCAAACCTCATTCTAGTGCTCTGTCTCCCCAAAAACTACTGCTTCCCTCAGCTTGTCAGTACACGAAATATCCAGGTCTCAGCTCTGCTTACTGGAAAAAAATCACAGCTTGAAGCACATTGAAACTGAGACACCCAGAGAGGGGAGCACAGACTTTCAAAACCCCAGTGTTATGGCACCAGAAGCAATGCTGACCTGTGTGCATAAATGTCAGCAACAGCTATAAGGAGATTGCAAGATCCTTTATCCAAGCTAAATAATATAAGCTTTGGTAGCTTTTATGAAGCATTTGTGCTTCATAAACATGGTTTGAGTTTTTTGAAAGCTGCAAGATGTTTATGCAATTTCCAGCTCCTGTTAGTGGAGAAATGGTCTTTGAATTTGAAAGGATCCACAGCATATGAGCTCAAAATACTTCTTCGTCTGCTGCTTTGTGTGCCTGATGCTGTAGAAAGTACAGAAAGGTTTTATTAGTAGAGTAGAAAACATGCCTTGACTGAAAAATGTCTTTGAAACTTACCGTCATTCTTGGTACTTAATAGTTAAGTCATGAGGAAATCAAAATCATCTACTGGTTTCTTGGAGTTTTTTACTGGCAACTACTTTTAAAAGCAAGAAAACAGTTCACTCAGGTTTCTGCAGTTGCTTACTGACAGTTAGGGCCATGTTATTTTCATATAGACTGTAAGTTTCTTCTCAGAGTGCTGTGAGCTCAGCAAGACCTCTTTGTTGGCCTGACTAGTAGCTTAATGACATGTGGATTGGTTCCCTTAAAGCCACGGCAAGCATTTCTTCTTACTTCCAGTATTGCTACTGTGAAATCAGTGGTTCAGCAACTGTCTTTATGACTGTTGCTTCCATGAAGCAGAATTTTGAACCTTATGAATGTCAACTCCAGGAATCTTTCTAGGATAATACTTAACAGGAAATCCGTGCACAATCCATGCTGGGGAAGAAACTAGAAAAATTCCAATCAGTAGACATCAGCAGAAGTGTAAGCAACACCTATGGTTCCCTGGCATCTTTCCTCCTGAGTTTTGTGGGTCAGTTAACCTCTGTGCTTTTGAGGACTGGAATTTTTGTTCGAAAAAGCATGCAAGCTGTACTTGGGAGGCCTGATCTAGAGCACTGATGGGAGTGCCCTAACTTGTATATTATGTTCTCTCTTTTCTTCGTGTATTAGGCTAAGAAACCCACAATTTTATATTTCAGTCTATCAGTAAGTCTGGAATACTGAAATCTATTTGGAAGGCTGTTTCTATATCAGTGCAGAATGGCAGTGACTATATTTTATATGTAAGCTTCTGAAATTCCCATGATGATAAGTAATGTTCAGTGCTTCCATTGTAATTTTTAAAGTACTGCACAAAACCACTTCTCCCGTATGTTGGAGGTGCTTAATTCTGCAGAGGTAAATGGTGAAGCCTAGTGAGTTGTCTGCCACATGGTAGATCTGGCTACGAGGGACAGTGCTCCTGGGAGCCAGAGATTCTACCTCAGAGGCAGAGGGGAGTCACAGGGCCTCTTCTGGTCCTTGCTGCACTAAGGCAGGGGAGGAGAAGGGTTTGGAAGGTACAGATGGAGGCCTGTAAAGCCAGGCTCCTCCTCTGCTACAGAGACAGGAGGGGGGAAGAGATAGCCTTCCTCTTGCAAGTTAGCCCATGAGCACCTTCTATATTCTGGCTTCTGAATTCGTTTTGTCGGATTAATACAAATAAGGACTTGCATGTGAAATGCTTTATGCAGGATCCGGACATTTCAGTGGTAATACCTGAAAGAAAGCACATTAGCTCCAGGAGAGCTGAGAGTTAAGCAGGATTGGCTGTGCCTGCGAGACGCTGCAGCCATCAGATGGCTTTTTCCCATTTTCCTGGAGAGGTGCTGGGACAAAAACTGATCCATTTGCTCCTAAATATCACCATTTTCTAGCTCCAGTGCTGCACAGCTCAACACCTTTCACCACAAAGCCTGATGCCTCTCAGTACAGCCTGTCTGTGCTGCATAGCTCTCTGCTCTTATCTTATTCAGCAAACCAACTCCATATACATCAGCAAGTAACCTGGAATGATTCTGCTAGCCTAATGTACATTAGGGCTGTGTGGTTAATTTGGATGCTACAATGAAACAAAGAACAAGGTTGATTTTTTTTTGTGGGGCTTTTTGTTTGGTTGTTTTTTTCTTAAAGAGTTTTTTTTTCATTCAGAAAAATGCTGTTACAATGTGCATAGTAAATGCTCCCTCCTCTGCAGATGCATCTCTTTGCTTGTCTGGGTTTCTTAGGATAATCAGGATTTCCAAGGATAAGATTAATTTAAGTTTTTCTGAAGCCAGTGGAAGACCTGGGCCTGCACAATGCAAATCTGCTTGGATGGCTCAGCTGAAACTGTGTGGCTCTTGTGTTATGATTTAGTTGACCATTTTGAAGTCTCTGCAGTGTGCATGGAAGAAAGAGGCTGTCTGCCAGGGTTTTTTAAAAAATATGTTTTCAAGTATTTCTTTTCTGATTTTCTGATATGGAACTTGCAGGGTGAGGGGAAGAACCTATAGTGCAGCATTTTATTTGATACCACTGGTGCATTTATTGAGATTTGAAGAGCAACAAGTATGTTTCCCACATTGCTGAAAGTTTAGTGTTTCTTTGCTTTGTTTTGAGAGCTAAATCATAGGTGGCATTTGCAGGCAAACTGAAGAAATCTGTGGGACTTCTGCTGGAATATGTGTAAAAGGCTGCAAAACTTCACTCTTAGCAGATTTCTAACAATGGAGAACGTTTTCTTGGATGCATCATCAAACCACGAATAAGGTTTTAGTATAGCAGTGCTTCTGCCAGGAGACTTCCTACCTAGCAGGATCCCACATGCATTAATAGCGGGAGTTTTGGATGGGGTAGTGTTGGGTGCAATCCACTGCATGTCTGGGAGCTGTAAAGCCTGTGGGTATGGGATGATAGGTAGCAGGCTCTGAAAAACAGTGGTCAGATTGTACACAGTGTCGGTTCAGCATTGAGGTGTTTCACCCAACAGCTTTTCTGGGGCACAGCATTTATTGCTGCATTTATGCAGTCATTAGGGGCAGCAGTAAAATAAACAATCCCTAGGCGAACAAAATGTAATTAATGGACATGGTCTTCTAGACAAAACAGCAAAGAGAATTTTACTAGTTTCCAGCAAACACACACTTTTAACATTTGGAAAATGAAGAGAATGGGGATTAGAATAGAGGGCTCTGTTTTTCTGATCATTTGGGTCCTCTCTGCAGGGTTAGGATTTGCATCACCTCTCTAAAGGCAATGGGTTTGTTCAGGCATACATAGAAGAGATTAACCCTTCCTAAACTGCTCAGCTTTTGAGACTCTGTTTTATAACTGGTGGCCTTAAGTTCCATTTAATCATGGGGTGGAGAAGAAACACAGAGATGTATTTCAAACAGCATCTCCAACTGATTAACTCAGTATATGTCAGTAAAAAATTGTAATTCACAATTCTTGACAGTAGCCATGTTTCCAGGTCATCGAAGTCGTTGTTAAACTAGTTGCTCCTCTATAGTTTCTTGGGATCAGTTTTGGGGGGGAAAAAAAGTATTTTTTTTAACACCTCTGTAACTCGTGTGAACAGTTGTGTCTTTCACTTATGCATACCACATCCTAACTGTATGAAACCCCATGCAGGAAGTTCATGGAAAAATTAGGTCCCAGGGTAAGTAAGAGTCACGTTTACTCTGGGATGTACTCTAAACTGAGATTGCTTAAAATGGGCTTGAATAGTTTCCAACTTTACAGAAAACATCAACAGTCCTACTTCAACTACAGCCACTAGTTAAACTGTTAGTGCACAAAACAGAACTGAGGCACCACGAATACTTTGTCAAGGCACTTATTGCCTTTAGATTTCCACAGTGTAGTACATATCCCCAGGAATGACCTCCATAGCCAGGAACTACACTCCAGTTCTACACTTGGGAAAAATAGGCCCATTCAGCTCTGCGAGTCTTCTTTTTCTCACTGAAAAAGAAGAGGAAGAGGAGTCAGTCATGGCAGTGGGAAGATGTGGCTTACCTGCTTTGGAAGGGAATGGAGACATGCACTTTCTGCCAGGAAAGAAACAGGATAGCACGAACTTTTGAATTCCTGCTAAAAGCAGCAGGCACAGCCCTGTGCAGTTTAAAATCGAGGAAGGTAATCAAGGAGGTTTCTGCCCCTATGAGTTTTTAAGGCCAGAAGTTGCTTTGAGCCTTATCTCCCTTGCTCTACAGCCAATTATTTCACACAGTCTGTCTTTGTAATCTGACTTTGGGCCGCTAGCATTATCTGATGCTGACTGCTGTAAGCACAGCAGGAGATAGATGCCACAGTTCATTCTTTGCCAGTTTTTCTAAACTGCCATTTAAATTTTTAAAAATAAAAAAAAAAATCTTATTATTGAAAGCCTTTGGCCTCCAGCCCTTTGATTATGGTTAACTTGATCAAAGTAGTCTCATATCTGCTCTTAGGGTGGATTTACATGATTTGCCAAGAAGAGCGTGTGAGGAAAAAGTGGGGAAAGATAGTATAAAGAAGGTGCAGAAGTTAGTTCACAAGGATGAATGTAAAAATCTTTCATAGCTGGTTCATGTAGAGCACCTTAGAGAAAATAAGTGAAACCAAGTTCTGGTAGCATCAGGTGATGGTGGGCAAGAGCACTGGTGTGGAGCACAAGCAGAGAGCTATTGCCAACAGGGAGGAAATTAAAGTTTTTTTCTATACTTATACATTGTCCATGTGTGGAGCCAAGATGCTATTGCCAGAGACCATCACACCGATGAATGCGAGCTGCAGACAAGAACCAAATCAGACAAAAATGCAGAGCTTAATGGTCAAAGAGGCAAAGTGCACAACTGCTACATGGAAGGCAAGTTGTGAATTCCTCCCCTTACAGCAGGAACAATTAAAACACCGTGCAAGTCTTCCAGCGGATTACTTTGTATCCCAGGTGCTGCATGGTCATTTAAATACTTGCTCTGTTCCAAAGGACAGGAAATAGCTGGCCTTTCCCAGGGAAGCGCTCTAGTGACCAGGAATGCAGCTGCAGGCAGAATCAATATGCAGTGAACCATAACACTGAGTGTTCTGTGTAGTCACTGGAGAACTGGCATGTACCTCTCTGTGTGGCTGTGTTTCCTAGGAGCATGATACCAGCTGTAGTAGGATTCATTTTAAAAAAAAAGCAAACTAAAACCAGTGTGTTTCTGCCTGAAAATGACAGCCACTTAAAGATGTTTTTCTATGGCTTTGAAACCTGAAGTTGGTTCATGAAGGGACAGAAGACCCTGTCTGATGAACCATATGGAATCACAGAATCACCAGGTTAGAAGAGACCCATCGGATCATCGAGTCCAACCATTCCTATCAAACACTAAACCATGTCCCTCAGGACCTCGTCTACCCATGTCTTAAACACCTCCAGGGAAGGTGAATCAGCCACCTCCCTGGGCAGCCTGTTCCAAGGCCCAATGACCCTTTCTGTGAAAAACTTCCTCCTAATGTCTAGCCTAAATCTCCCCTGGAGGAGCTTGANAGACCAAATGTGGATCAAAGTATGTGGTTCCAGTGTTCCACCAGTTCTTCACAACTGGCATTTACACATTAGGTCTTTTCACAGACCCTGCCTATTAGCCTTTGCTTTCTAGATATGTGTGGCAGAATGCAGCAGCTCTAGCTGTGGCAGTGTGTCCCTGGGAGCCTCCAGCCCAACCTCCTGCTTACAGCTAGGCTCTGCCTAGCACTGGCTCTGTCACTCCAGGTCTTGCAGTCCCCCAGCCTTCCAGGGAAGGGGTTCTTCCTAACGTATGAAATGGACAATCTGAAGACTTTTGCTTGTTCTTCCAAGATTTAGTGCCTGGCGCTGCCAGAACGGAGTTTGGCACTGTTGTGTTTGTAACCACACTGCCTATGCAGTTAGGAGCCACTGAGTACAGTGTGGCTGGTACATTGGCTGCATTTGATACTGCTCTGCTGGACTGATTTCCAGTGCTCTAGAGCTGGTTGCAGCCAGGCAGTGGACAAGCCTCTGCTTGCACACGTGTCCCCATTTTGCTTCACTAGCACTTGATCCCTTCATTGAAGGTATAAAGATAACTCAGAGCTACATGGTGACCCACCTCTCCCTAGAAACACTTCCAATTTATTTTGCTGAAGGGGACGGGCCAAGTCCCACTGCCATCAAAGTTCACCTCTACTACTTTTCATCTCCTTGTTAAAGTGGGAAAGAAGCAGGAGGAAGACAAGCAGTTGGCAGGAATTAAAAGTGCTGGCAGCTCATAACCCATGTGCCATATGTTGTATCACGCACTGTACTGAAGCACATTAGCAGCTCTCCTTTCCAGCAAGACCTGCTGCTAATGCCAAAACTTTTCTGGGAGTTATAGCTGCCCAGTGTCTCCAGATGAGCACAACCCATTGCCTCCCCAGCAGCGCTTGTGTTAGGGAACCAATCGGTGAAGGCTGCTTTCCTCCTCAAGGGGCACTTCATGATCACCTGAGGTGGTTGCTAACTCAAGCACATCCACTGGAGGCTTCCGGTGAGCACTTTCACCCTTCTCCCACCAGGAACTACCCACAGGATCTTCTCATACTCCCTGGCTTGCAACCAGCCCAACTCACCTAGATCATTGTTACTCATCATGGCATTTGAGGCACGAAGCCGTGGCCCCTGCTGAGTGAAATGGTACCCGAACTTCAGCAGGGATGTGTTTTTTTCCAACATGTTTGCGATTTCCATTTCTACTTTGTTGCCCAAGGGCTGACTCTTTTGAAAAGAGAAAAGAGTAAAGCAAGCTGGTCAGGTCACGGTGATTCAGAGCAAGTGCTTAGATCTGCTATCTCCACCCCCCCTTCCTTCTTTGGACCTGTTGGTCCATTTGGCATTTCTGATTTGGAGCTGGTGGAACAAAACACTGGCCTGTTGCTGATACAACCAAGTGGCTCCAATTCCTCCACCAGACATTCCCACAAATCCTCCTGCCCAAAGACTTCATTCCTTAGACAGATGTACAGCCAAGAGATGTCTGGAGAAACTATGATTTTGAACTTCCAGAGGGCTGTCCCTGAGCTCCCCACAGCTCAGCTGCTTCTCTACTACCCCCTGGGTTTCTAGGGGAGCTAAATGTGACACAGCATCCACACCACTGTACAATCTAGGGCTGTCTGTTTTCCCCTGCATTGCAGTGAAAATATGAGTTTTACTAAACAGGAATTATTAAAGTTCCCACAAGAGCTCAGAGGAAGGCAAAATATTTGACAGGTGCCTCACCGCTCTCTAGGGCAGCTCCAGGAACACAGAAAGCTGCTTGCACTGCCACAGCTTTTGTTAATTACAGCAGGCAGTACCAGATGCTGCCTAGGAACTGCAGCAGAAACCAGGGACTGAAATGTCTCCAGAGCAACCTGGCAGTGGTTGCAGGCTGACTCCCCCTCCCCCTTGACCACCCATGCCACTACCAGGGCACCTTTGCTTGCTCAGAGCTGCAGCTCACACATTCTTCACCTGGTTGTCGATGCGCAGCTCGACAAGCGATGTGTTGCCCTGGAGTGCTTCAACGACAGCCAAGATTCCTGACCCAGATATAAAGTTTGATTCCACATTCAGGCTCTTCAGTGTGTTATTGACCTTCAGCATTTCTGCCAGTGCCTGTAGGCAGAGGTGTGTAGTCAGAGCTGGCAGCCAGATGCAGAGCTCCCCAGAGCAGCAGTCATTCAACATCCCTCACCTTCAGAGGACACTGCATGCTGGGCGGTTTCACTGCCAACAGATGGGAGAACTCCCTGGAGGGTGAAGGTAGTTTTCCCCTGTTGCAAGAGTATTCTTGAATGGGAGCATGCTGGAGGCCACAATAAAACCTCACATGGCCAGCATCAGCCCTTCCTCTCATGTGATCAGCTCCCTGCCTATATTGCTCTTTCTGCACAGGACTGAGATGCTTCCCACCACAGCAGGCAGACAAAGGAGCATCTGTCAAACAAGGGATTCTCCATGTACAAGGCAACCTCCCAAGTGAGATCACAACCATACTGATTGCTTCGGCTTCCCTCAGTGGGGAGGACCAGAAGCAGACTGGCACACTCCCAGCCCCCTCAACTTGATCTGATCTCATTTCACAAGCTCCATGGGAGGGACCTGTCTATGCCATGAAACAGAAGGTGGTGCCCTAGTGGCAGGGCTACCCTGCACCCACTCAAGCAGCACTCCATGGCTCCCCTAGCTCCACACAGGGGCCCACAGGCCCTCAAACAGCACCAGTACTGCCTGCACAGGCTTTTTGCCCAGTCCAGAGTGCCTGAAGTAATGTAAGGGCAGTACTTGCCCAGCAAAAGAAGTTATTTTTCTAAGAGGAAAATGATGTGCACATGTTTGTCTGGGGGCAGGTAGGGGTGGCCTGGGTGAAGAAGAGTTAAAACTGGTTGCAGTGGTGCTGGAGAAGTGTGCAAGGATGCAGCCTGGAATGGAGCACAAGGCCCAGGCAGAACGTTCAGCACCTCTCTGTATCCCCACTGATACTAAAACTGCTCAGCAGCAGCTAGACAGACCCTTTATCACACACAGAACAGAGTCCTGCACAGGTTTGCACAAAGGAATATATGAAGGGGAGCCAGAGCAGACACATGCGAGGGGAAGGACAGGTTTACACACAGCAGTGTGCAGCTTTGCACCACAGAAGCACACAAGATAGCCCTGGTGCAGTATAAACAGTGAGAGACAAAACTGCTTTTACAAAATGCCACCAGAAAGTCAGGTCTTGTCTCCTGCTCCTTTTCTAGAACCTTGAGGACAAATATTGGACTGAATGGAATTAAAAGACTGTGTCCTGAAATATCCACAGCTGAAAAAGGAAGCAAAGGAACTAAAACCTGTGTGTTGCTTGCTTTCACTAAAGCCCTTGAAGCTGAAGCACCTGCACTAAACACCAGAGGTGTAGAATATACCAAACCACCATAAGGTGCAAAAACAGTCAGTTGGTAACTCTGAAAATGCCTTGCCCAAGAACAGTTCCCGTCACAACTTTATCATGAGCCAAAAGTACTTACGAAAGCAACAGGATCGTTGCTCCGTGTCCCAACTATACTGAACTTCTTCACATAGGTGTTATTTTTCAGTGCTTCTGCAAAAGCTTTTAAAGTTGGTATGGGAATATTCTGTGAAAAGAAATGCAGAAAACCTCCCTTAGACCATCATCCATATGAAGGAATATGCGATACATTTATTATTCAATGATACTTACTTAACAAAATCAAACCACCAAATGCACTGAAGTAATACAGGAAGGAGTTGATCAATGTTTTTACAATTTCTCTCTCTATATTTAGCATGGCCCAAGGAGTATGGCAATGTCTTCTTCCCACTCTGCTGATAGCTCACTGCCTTGATTTGAAGATACAGTATCTGCTGTTTGATTTAATTGCCCAGAAACTCAGCTACTTATGAATGCAGGCATTGTGGGGATGTATGTAAGTAGGATCCATGAGCCTACAAAGCACTGCTCCTGTCCTTTTTAGTACGAATGACAGTATTGAGCAACATTTACATCATGTTCGGGAAAATTTCCACCTATAGAGCCTAATCCAGAAAGACCTGAAATGATCTTGTAGTACAAACCACAGATACCTCTGACTGATTTATACAATATCTTCCAAGCTAATGATTGCTATGCTAGGTCTCAGTCCAGAAAATAAATCCATGCTGTTTATTCTCAGCTCCTACAAAACGAGTTATTTTTCATTTATGAAGCACTTTAGGTATCCGTTTCAGATGCACAAATTTTCATCTGTCTAAAATTTTAAGTGGTATCCTCATCTTTGAACTTAAACACACCATTTGGATCTCACCATGTGAAATCATCTATAGTCAAAGCTACCTGCAAAAGCTACAACCTAGAGCCCAGTATCTCACTATCTCCACTGCAGCTCCCCAGTTCTCCAAACTGTGTCCCAAACTCATGAGTCCAACACGTAAAAAAAGTGACTGCCTGCCAGATTCTCCACCTGGTGTCCTCAATGGACATTCAGGGTCACTAGCCAGAATTGAATACATTAAAGTAAAAATCTTTTTGTTGTAGAAATGTGCAGGTAGAGAGAACAAGTGTTTCTAATGTGCTTATGCAGTTAACCATGTTCTTGCTGTCTGAACATGTCATCACTCAACAGACTCCATGGAATGCGGGTCCCGGCAGATGGAAACTGCAGGTTTTAGTACATTTATGTGTCCCAGAAGCAATATAAGAAGTGGTGCTGTGTCCTGATTTGCATTCTATGAGAAGTAAAGGCATTCCATAGAAGGCATAGGTGGGAGATGGACAAAGCTACCTGTAAGAAGGGAGGTTCCTTCATATTTTCATGGCAAGTATCAGGATTATGAAGCCTTTTTCCTCCCACCATTTAATCTTAAATAAAAAGCCCCTCTAACAAATCCGCCTGATTAAACTATTAAAGCAACCTAGAATGCCTTTCACCAAACAGGCTGGAGATGAGGTTCTCAAACCACCCTCAACACAGCTCTGCTATTCCAGGCATCTCCAGGAGTCCTCCAGTTACCAACCCCACACTGTTGTCCCACAGCATGTAACAACCCCTGTTGCCCAAAATGGTGATGGGAAGCCTTGGTATTTCTTGTCTGGCTACACAGAGTGTTAACAGTATTACTCTGCACAACACCACAGAATGGTTCTCTGCCTTCTGTGTATCAAATAACGCCCTGTTATTAAGAGAGGAGAGTAAAAGAAGCACATACCATAATATTGTTAAGGTTGACTTCCTCAAGGTCAGGATCATTGCTCTGTATTCTTTTCAGAGTTTCCTCCACATCTGTTGAGTTCGGTTCCTCATCAGGAACCGGTTTGTACTGTGTGGGTTTAATCACACCTGAAAATGACGCAAGATAAATGAAACCAAGAGCTCCCTCAGCAGCAGCATGTTCCCTTTGAGTGTGTTTCTCCTCTTCTAGAAATAGTGTTGGGAGAAGGAATCATGACCAGACAAACAGATGCAAGATGAGAGACTGAGCAAGTGCTCATCTACTCCCCCTACACTCACATGCATCAGGAACCACTGCCTGGCAGTGGGGCCAACCAGCACAGGACAGACAGTGCTAGCTGCTACCTGCCCTTGGGGTCCAAAATTGGGTGACAGAGGGCATGCTGCCTTCATGGAGCTGTTCCCAGGGCTGTGCTACCTCCTAGGTGGCACCAGGGCAGCAGCTGAGGCTGCACTGGCTCACACAGGGAACAGATGCACAGTGGACAGCCCCAGCAATCACAGGCTGCTCAGACAGTCACGTCTCCAAACTTCAGCCTAAAATCAGCTCTGGCTTTGCCTCTGCTCGCAGCTTCAAAGCCAACTGCTGCAGCCTGCTAACATTCTAAATCACTTACTGTTGAGCCCTTCTTTGTTCACAATGGTGCTGCTCCCCAGTGCTCCATAGTACTGCTGGTTACTCATCAGGGTGTGCATGCCAAGGATGGCTATAGAAAAAGAAAGGACAAGACTAGAGTTATCACGGGCTCCAAAGCCAGAAAAAGACACGTCTGTGCCACGCTCCCTGGGATAAGGGTCTATAGTGCATTCCCTCTCCCTGTGCAAACTCAGAACAACATACAAAGGCCACCAGCTGTCATAAATACACAACAGGGCTCAAATGTGCCCCCTTGTTTATTTTAAGGTAGCATGATTCAGAGGAGAAGAGGAACATCATTTTGCAGACAACGAAGAGATAAACAGCCAAGGCTTCCCCAGTAGCTGACTTGATTCAGCATCACACAAAATCAGTGAGAGGAAAAAAACACAAGAAAATGTCATTGGTGGAATTTAGTCTAACAAGTGCAGTCCAGCAGGCACCTACACATCCTCATCATCCTTGCTCACCTGGACATGTGCCACACACTGCAACAGACCAGTTTTTGAGATGAGCTTTGTCCCATGCAGAACCAAAGCTCAGGCAGCAATATACAAGATGGCTGTCATCTGAAATGTGGCAAGGCACATCATGTTTTTACTCAACAACAAGTGGTGATGGTGACGTGCTTTGAATTAAACTTAGTACACTCTGAAGTTGCCCTTGCGAGAAGCTAAAGCTCTGCTCGCTTGGTCGCAATGCAGAAAAGTGACATTAAAGACAAAATTCAAAGACCGTAAGAGCCTAAACCCAAAACTTATGCTGATTTGTGTATCTCAGGTTCATGACTGCGAAACCAATATGTAAATGTGCACTGAAACATGCCCAGGGGGATCTGCTGATGTTCTTGCCAACTGCAAATGAGCAGTGGGAAGGCAATGGCTTAGAAACATTTGGGCAAAGATTCTGTTTGTAAAAATAACCCTCCTACTCACAGGAAGTTCATGTTTGAAAAGAAACCTTTTTTTTAAATCAACTTAAAAAAAACCATAATTATGTGACTTTCTAAAGAAAAATGCAGACACATCAATGTTACAGGCACATTTGAACAAATTTTGACCTTTAACCGGGCAGAGTTAAAGTAAATAAAGGGCAAATCTCCCCTAAAATTCAACCATGTGACCACAAACCATTTCGCTTTCCCATAAGCTGCTCTTCTTATGCTTGGTTGGCATCAGTTCATCGCTATTTGCTCAGTGCTTTGGGCAAGAAAGGCTAGGACCAACAGGAGAAGATTATCATATGAAGGGCATCTGTTAGGGTGCCAGCTCACCATGACTCCGCATCTGGGTTTCATGGGCAGGACAGCTGGTAGCAAAGGGTGTCAGCAAACACCACCGTCTGCTCCCCTGCAGAACCCCGGCACATCTCTGGCTGGATGGTACAGAGTCAAGCCATCTCCAGCTGAAAGCCTGAGTGAGACTGGGAGTGCTGAGTACGCTTGTTTGTATTTCAGCCCACCCTCTTCTCTGCCAAGTAGTTATAGCTGAAATTTTTAGGAGTGCAACACAGCCTGGAAAGTCATTCGCATTCTGGGGACACACAGACACCTCAAACACAGCTTACTATGACAACAAAACCTCTCGACCAGTCAGGGAAGTGAATTATCTGGATTGCAGACAGAGACAAAGATCCACTGTTATGACCACGTAAGCAAGGTTTCAGGGTAGGGTTTGTGCTAGCACACAAGAGGCACCTACTGTTTGTAAGCCTGAGGCTTAATGTGCATTATCCAAATGAACTCGAGCAGAATGAAGGCATCCCAATTCTGCCTCCCTCAGCTAAACAAAGGCATGGCAGCCCTTCCAGGATTTGTTGGGAACTACCCACAAGAGTTATCTGACTGGGATCCAGTACATCACGGCTGACAATGAGCCCTGCTGAACAGGCAGGAGCTGTTTCACAGACTTAGCAAACCTGAAAAAGCAGTGCCGTCGCTGTCAATATTGAGATTTCAGCACAGCTTGTAACACATTAGTTCTCCTGCTGCCACTTCAAGTGTTTTCACCCAACAACTGCAGAGCAAGCCGTACTCACCAGCATTTCTCTGTGAAAATAACTGCTGCACAGATCTGGAGTTTAGAAAGTCAGATTTTATAGGATAGGGCTTTACAGGACTGTAGGAGTATAGTAAAAAAGCAAAACCCAGTGATGCAGTGCTTGGCCTCAGTACATGTGCTGGAAGCCTCAATGCAGAAACACATTTCTAAGCCAGAACATGAAATTTGTAGATGTCTAGTGGTGTGGTTGTTTTACAGGGTGTCTTACAGACTTCTGGCAAGGAGGATACTGCTAGGGAGTAAGGAAGTCTGAAGGAGACAGATCTGGAAGAAGCAGCCAGTTGCACTGAAATGTTCATCAACTGCTAGGCCAGCAGGGGACATCGGAACTTAATAAAGCACCAAGGGAGTGTTTACATGCTCCTTTGGTCGAGGTATATTCTGTTCCAGTCACACAACTAAGATCATGCTACTGGCTTCAGAAAGATACCAATGTTATCACTTCCAAAGTGGCAGAGTAAGGAGGTTTGGGGGAGCTGGGGCTTGCCAGCACTCAGAGAACACTGCCTGAAAAGCAGCACTGGGACACTGCTTGAACCTACCCAGTAGGGAGGCAAAAAAAAAATCAAATAGGGATTATGCTTTTTCCTCTCATCTTGCATGGGATTTGTTTAACCTGGTGAAAAGCAAGTTGTCAGGGCTCAAGGAGTGCCTGCAGTTGCTCTGTCCCTCTCCAGCTCACTATGCTTTCCAATCTGTTCTCAGTCATCATGAAGTACACCAGTCTTTTAATGTTGGATTCCCCTAGCCCTGAGCTAACACTCACAAAACCAATGGCACAAGTAACAAGAAACCCATAGCTTTAAAATGTGTTGGAGAAGCTGTTTAATGAACAATAGCCCTGAGCATCCATTGAAAGACTGCTCTGACCTCACAGATCCTTGAATAGGTTGCACAAGAAGTCTTCTTACTGGGTCTGTTTGATTGTTTCCTACAAGTTTGGCTTTAAGAAATCTGTGCTCCTGAGCCTACTAGGCTGCAGGCTGCAAGATCCAGTGGCAGCAACAGGAGAAGAAATCAAACAGCGCACACTGTTCCCTTGATAAATCCTTCTTCTCCCTCCTCAGCTTTGGTCCATGCTTCTAGTTAAATAACATGGCTTAAAGCAATTTTAAATATGCACGTCTTTTTTAACAATGAAATAAGTCCTGTCAAAACTGACAGCATTCAGATAAACAGCAAAAAAAGCTCAATAGCTCGTTTCCCACAAAAGAACAAACAAAAAGAAACCAACAGTCATACAACTTGAACTCCCAATCATGTGAAACTATTTTACCAGCAATGTCACAGAGCTCTGCATCAGAAGCATTAGCAAGGGCTTCTTCCAGTTCCGGCTCCAGAGTCACACTTTCCAAAACAGGATCCGTCGGCTTCTGCTTGGGTATCCAAGCTTTCCCTATAAATGCAAAGTGAGGTCACTCTCAGTACAGCTGTAGCACCTGTTTCATAACTAGCCATGTGGATGCATTTCTGTGAGGTGAGAATCTCACAGTGGAAAGGACAGGGAGAGCACAAAGACCTAGAGAAAAATCAGAGGGGGCACCAAATCCCTTCCCATCAGCTAGGTCCGAGTCCTGCTGCAACTCAAGCAGGAGGCAGGAGGCGCCTGCCAGACACCTGCAGCTGCAGAGCGGGACTCTTCCACCAGCACAGAGGTCTGCACCTGCAAAAGCCCAGGGGTACATTTGCATAGCACTCAGGAAGCCGTGTATGGCCTAACCCTGTAGGACTTCACTTCTTTGAAGGCTGCATTAAAAGGATGGAGATTTGCCAGCACTCACACAGATGAAGACAGGCCAGTGGCCCGGATTCAGCACTGTGCAGGACTCAGGTCCTGCCACCAAGACAACTCCTGCTGCTAACTCCAAATGCACAGTGGCAGAGCAGATGGCACATTAGTCAAAAGAGGCTGGAAAGGAGGTGGTGGAGGGGGGTCTGGCAGCAGGCAGGGATAGCAGTCAGTAGTCCACTGAGCACATGGGATGCAAGAAGGAGAAAGCCTGGGGCAGCTGGTCTGGCTCAATGTTGCTGCAGAGGAGAGTAGAGCAGTGAGAAGAGACACAGGAGTGTGCCAGTTGAAGACCTCCATGCTCCATCTCCCGGGGCAGCAAAAGAGCAAGGAAGAGACCTTACCCCCCAAGTTGGAGGTGCAATGCAACAAGTACAGGTGGCAGCGCAAAGCTGCAGCCTCACCTGCTCACTTGTGGCCTTTTCCTAGTGGGGGATGCCGGTTCCCCACGCTCAGTGTGGACAAGGGGCTGTGCAGCCAGTGATTCAGCTCCAGCCCAGCTCTGAATACCGTGTACTCCCTGGCAGTCCCCCATCCCATCACCCAGGCTGATTGCCTTGTAGGATGACCCTTTCTCTGCTGGAGCCTGCAGTGATCCAGGCTGTGTCCCAGGGAGTGTTCCCAGCAGATGTGGGGCAGTGGACAGGGCTCACAGCAGCACACAACTGCTCCCAGCTCCTAATTGCTCACACTGCTAACAGGCGGGCAGATCTCTGTGGAGGCTGAACAGGTCAGGTCGGAGATTTCACAGGACACCTACTTTCAAATGCCCTGGCTACTTAAGAAAAGAGAAGCGTTCAAGGTGTTTTAACAGATCATGTCAGGGAGCAGTCTGTTGGGTAAACCCAGAGCTGTCATGGGACGGGAGGAGGAGGGAACCTGGACCATTTTGGAGCCATCCCCTCCCCTGAAATAGTCCAGGATCACTGCAGAGAGATAGTGAGTGCATAGCTCTCAAACTGGCATGCCAGCCGGTACTATTTTAGTCACTGCTCTGAAACTAGAGTCAGCAGCACCAAAGGGGAAAAACAAATTTCCTACTGCTCAGGGATGTGCAGAAACAGAAGAGGCTAAATTTAGCCTTAGGGAAGAAGCAACTGTGCTTCAGGCTCCCCCAGTATGAAATGGAGGCTGCTATAAACAGCCTTTTGCAAAACGGCCTATCTCCTGCCTGCGCCCTGACAAAGAGGGCAGGAATCTGTCTCTTGGGACACAGCTGCTCTCACAAAAATAGGCAGTGTCATGTGTGCCTGCATGGCCAGGCAGCTTTTGGACACTGTGGCAGAGGGTCTGGGGAGGGCTGGACCCCTCAGCTCTGGCTTGTTGCAGAGACCTGGAACTGTCGTTCCTCCAGACACACAGCTCAGCAAACTGTACACACCATCTGGTCAGTTCAGCAGGGAACAGGGAAAACAGGTCAGACTTAATTCTGCCATCACACCTTTTGACATCTCAGTGTCATCAAAACTTCGGGGGTTTAATTTTAGAGAGTTTCATATCTCACTCATGCTTTAGTACAAGTTTCAACTTTAAATTAAATGGTGCATGCAAACACAGCATTGTATCTCATAACACAGCATTGTATCTCATAACACAGCATGTATGCACACACCAACCCCCACCCTGTCCAGCAGCAGAGCCAAGGAGAGCACCTTCCATGGCAAATTATTAAATCACCCTCCAAACTGCAGACGTAGTGTTTTATTTACAGCTCTGCTGCAACTGTGAATATGTCATTTATGACATCTGGCCCACAGTCAATGTTAAGTAGTGTCTTCACTCAACAGCATGTTACAAGAGAAAATATGTTTAATGTGTTTGAGATCACATCACATTGAAATACAATTGGCTTAGACCAGAAGCTGAAGATTCAAAATCCTAGCAATCCTTTCATCTCCTGCAGAGCACTGCTACTACCTGCTGGGCTAGCCAGGGGCAGGTAGGAGTGCTGGGCTGTGGTATGTTTGAAGTTGCTAAATCGCTCTTCCTGAGAGCACTCCATTTACTCTTTTCATTTACTTTTTTTAAAGGAAGAAACTTTTATCTTTTTATCTTTTTTTTTTTTTTTGCTAAAAATACCACCTCAAGTTTTGTTAAATGGACAGATTTAAAACAAGGTCTTTCTCAGAGAAACATGTGGATCAGTAAGGAAGCAGCTTTGAGAAAGATCCAATCTCAACTAGGAAACAGCCTGATGTGCTCATGTTTTCATGCACTTCATTTCTGATGACACAGTGACTCGTCTACTGGATGAGGGAAAGGCTGTGGACGTGGTCTTCCTGGACTTCAGCAAAGCCTTTGACACAGTTTCTCACAGCATTCTGCTACAGAAACTGTCAGCCTCCGGCCTGGACAGACACACACTCTCCTGGGTGGAGAACTGGTTGGCTG
>WAAB01001370.1:30080-44174 GCA_013389865.1 Piaya cayana
AGCTGGCCTCTTCTCCCAGGTGTCAGGGGACAGGACAAGGGGAATGGCCTCAAGCTCCGCCAGGGGAGGTTTAGGTTAGAGATTAGGAGGAAGTTTTTTACGGAAAGGGTCATTAGGCACTGGAATATGCTGCCCAGGGAGGTGGTTGATTCGCCTTCCCTGGAGGTGTTTAAGACATGGGTAGACGAGGTCCTGAGGGACATGGTTTAGTGTTTTGTGGGAGTGGTTGGACTCGATGATCCAGTGGGTCTCTTCCAACCCGGTGATTCTGTGATTCTGTGATGTGAGACAACCAGTAGTGAGAAGAGCATACAACCAAATCTACTGCTGCAGGAGGACCATGGCACAGAGGGAGACACAACAGCAGGAAAAAAGCTGCTGAAAAGCTCCAGGAACCTAGACATAAGGACAGAACAGACCACATCCCACATTAGACTCAGAATGCTAATGGAAGCAGCAAAGTCCTTTGAATAATGGGACATGTCCCAGCAGACCAGGAAGAAGTGCCAGAAGCAGAGGAAAGAGGAGAGGAAGAGCAAACCCCTTGCTCATGGGCCCCAGTGCTACACAAAGCAGGGATGCAGCAGCCATCAGAGTATAGTGCAGGTCAGAGTATAGTGCAGGAAAACAGAAACATGCATGCTGCAGGAGAGTGGGAAATGAGGCTGAGGTTGCCAAGAGGTGATGAAGAGTAGGAAGAAACTGTTGGGATCATCACAGATGACGGGAGCTGTGGAGTTTCTCTATATCAAGATGTAAGTTCAGAGCACAGGGATGGAATATGAAAGGCAGCAGGAAAATAGAGCACAGCCTGGAGAGCTCACAGCAGGACAGGGTAGAGGAGGAACAAGAGAGGACACTAGATGCTATCCTCCCTAGGGCTTGATATGGATGCAGCAGGATGAGGATGGTAAGAGGCTGTGCAGTGGTATAGCCTCTGTCCATCACTTAACATATCAGCTAGTACCCAAATCCACAAGCACATGGACCTCTTGGGCAGACACCAGTTTATTAGCCAACCTGGGCTGCAGTTAGACAGCAGAGGGAGTGTATCCACCACTTCAATGGTATCAAAATGAAGCTGTGCTTAACAATGCAAGTCAGACCTGACCTTTCTGCTGTGCACCTGCCATAACTTCATCATGACACATTCAGTGTGGCACGAAGGGTGACCATACCTCTCTTTTCACCTGTGAAAGGAACCAAGTCTTCTCTGTCCTTAACATCCTTCGCCTGCTTTTCTAGGTGGGCCATGAGTTCCTCCCTTTTGAATGGGCCAGTTGGTGGCTTTTGTGTCTGATCCCGCTGCCTGAGCCCTGCTGGCAGCAATGCATTCTAGGCACAGAGGGGAGAAACGTAGGTTATTCCTGCAGGCTGCAATCCCCATCCAAACACTCTCCCCTCTCTATTTTCCTTGTTGCACTTTCTTACACATTGCTGGACAATTTGCTTCACTTTGTGTCAAAGGTTATCTCCATACAACCCTAATGACTCCCACATCATCGAAGACATGGCATGCTTGTTCCCCCTCTCCAGTTTCAAATGCTGGCTGCACTACAAGATCTCTGTGTTGCCAAGTAGATGTTTCTTTACAATAGCAGCTACAACCCTTTGTCTAGGGTCCCTCTGTCTCTTTCTCCTACCAGCCTCTTCCCACACCCTCAACATTTCTGCTGCCTCTTTGCAATAGTCAGAATGCAAGAATCTAGCTGCTAAACACAATCTATCTTATCCTCCCCGTATGTGTCTGTCTGGGTGCACACATGCCCCACATGTCCCAATGAGTTCAGGGAAACCCCATGATCTTTCACAGAACAGACCAGAGAGCTGCGGAGATCTCTACTGCTTTTCATGATCTATCACAAAACTACAGGCAAGGACTCACAGAGAAGGTCGCTCCATTGCAGAACGTAACTCCTGCAAACCTCAGCCTGTTTTCAGACTTCCTCCTTGTTATTCAGTCCCCTGAGCTACCATGGGAAGCTGCTTTGTGCGTGACACATATGGCACGTAAGCACCTGCTTATATTTAAATATAGAACAGCCTTAATGCAGTAAGACTATTCTCAGATTTGACAGTAAGCATGTTCTTTACAGCTTTGCTGGATACAAGTCAACAGTTACTTTTTAAGACAGCTAAGGTGATTTTTCCATGCCTGCCTAACAAAAGTAATTAATTATAATTTAAATGTTTATCTGTGAAAAGGCTGGGAAGGAAAATAATTAATAGGAAGCAATTAGACCTGGGGAGCCTTGGAGGGCAACAGAGAAGAACTGCTAATCCATGAGCATGGAGGCACAGGGAACAGCCTGTGTCCTCAGGCTTCATGCTGTGAGAAGTGACTATGCAATCCTCATGCTTTAACTACTGTGCTTGGGTTCCTGTGCTTATAGATGTTGGCAATTATTTTATCTTTCGGCATCCTTAACAGAACATTGCCTGGCTCTCTTGTTTTCTCAGGCAGCAGTAATCAGCCCATCAGCCAACCACTTAATCCTAGAAGCTAGCCTGCCACATCTTAATTATTTTCTTGTGTTGCAATTTAAGATACTGAGGGTGCAATCTACATGGCCCATCATTTCCCCCAGAAACACTAAGTGCATGTCACAGGAATTATTTTTCCTTTGGCAGTGCCTGGTCTCATTATCCAATGCTGCCATAATCCAGAGGCCTGCCAGAGCCAGTTGGCCCTGCACATCCCCTGCTATGGACACAGGACAACATTGCCTCCAAGAGACCTGCATTGCTTGGCACCAGCATGACCAGTGTTTGCGTGTGAGCAGCTCCTACAGAAGTTGGGAGGTTGCTAAAAAGTAACTGTCACATTTGTGAAACTCTGGGATTAGACTTCCACCTAAATGAAGGAAAATACAAACCATCTGAAACTTGCTATGAAAAAAACCCCAAACAATCCACAAACCCCAAAACACTCCCTTCAAGGTGGCCTGATTAGAAGCAGAGATTCAGGTTCTGCAGGTTTCCTGCCCTGCACCAGCAGCAATGCACATCAGTGCTGTGAATCACAGTGTTCATCACATCCAAACACACACACCATGGCAATGGCAGGTGAATATCACAAAGTTCCATGTGTAGCCTGTGTTTGTGACGGCAAAGCTGCTTATTTGCCATCAGTGTCTTCCATCCTTGCACTGAGCAGAGGCTCTGCAAAGGATCCCACTTAAATACAGATTACTAACACAGCCCTATTCCCCCCCAGCTACTGAGATTTGCCACCCAGCAGATCTCGTGTAAAAATTACTTACATCAGGATCCAGCTCTTCCAGTTCATTCTCTAACTTCCTGAGCTCCTCCTCTGTCAGAGCTCCAAGGATCTTGTCTTCATCCAGGTCTCGGTATTTTTCTAGCTCCTTTCTGTAAGACATCTTAGAGGAGTCTTGTGAATCTCAGTTTTACACTGAAACAGGAGCTGAAATGAAAACAAGAGGCATGACAGTGAACACATGAAACAGGACACTGCAGCCTGGCTGGACAGGGAATGCTGAATACCACAGGGTTGCAGGAGATTTATGCTTAAAGCGTGGATGACTTCAAAGCCAGGTCAGATTGCTCAGGCCTGCCTGCTCATACCCTACATGCAAGCAACTGTGGTCATGACAGTGGCACAACCCCAGCAGTACACTGTCCCATCACAGACTCACAGGGCAGCACTGAGGAAGCACTTTGCATGAGACACTGGCTGGAGATGCCCTTCCTGAAGCAATGCTGGATGTTAAGGTCCTAGGCATTTTTTCCTTGAAGGACAATAAACTGTAAATCACAAAGTCTGCAGCTCTCAGGCCCTTACTCCTGTAAGCTCCCAGTAATACCTCCCCGCACATGGCACGCTAGACAACCCTCTCATTTGGTAGGAAAATGGATTTGTAGCATCACTGAATACATCAGAGCCCTGCGAGCCTCTACAAGGCCACACTGTGCAGCACTCCTCCCCGTGTTTTAAAACCACAAGAAGATCAGGAGGTATTATCCACTTGTGTTCAGAAGGCGGCCAGATAAACACACTATTTAGTGTCCCACCTCCCCCAAGATGTGCGTTTGCACTGCTAAAGCTAAGCAGCTGACCTGAATGTTACTGCACGTCTAAACCAACCCTTCAAGAAGAGAAGTGGGAGTAATGTACTAACTGACCTATCTGGATAATCCCTGCTGACCCAGGGGTCTGTCCCATGTCTCCTAATATAAAATGTCATACATAATCACACACATATAACTGGACCTCTGCCAGCTCTAAAAGACTGTAGCAGACCTTCTACGAAGGTCAACTTGTTTAAAATATGCAGGTGGGTTAAAAATACACTTTCTACAACACTACCCAACTCTGGGGGTTTTTTTGTCAAAAGCTTCCTGCTGTTCCATAACGCTGCCTGGCTTTTTTTTGTTGTTCAATTTTTGTGGAGAATATTGAACTCGAGATAATATCAAGTGACTTTTCCTACAGTTTAAAAAAAGTTTTGTTATTCTCTTAAGTGGCATCTGCATTAAAGTAACAACAAGGACTGTGGCATTTTTCAAGGAGCCAAATACCTCCTGAGTTTCTATAAATGGTCTCTTTTCAGCTCCTGCAAACGCCAGAGCCCTGCCCCTAGTCACATCTCTAGTTTTGCCCATCCTCTAAGGGCAGATCATGCTCTTATAATCACTCTTCATTAGCTGAGAAGCCTGTTTATACAACTTATAACACAGCTGCCGTTTGACACAGCAAAATTATCTTCGGCTTGGTCACAAAAGGGGACATTAATGGACACATGGCTCAACAACAACCCCTTACATTTAGTGATGTCATTAGGTTGACGTTCAGTTTCCCACTGTTGTGATGGCAAACCCTGCATCAGTCGCATTCCTGCCACTCACCACTTAGAAGGTGGAGTGCCAGGAGATGGTGCCTTCTTGGTGGGAGGAACAATCTCCCAGGCTCCCACTGCTGGGAGCTGGGAGGATGAATACCAGCTTTTCATCGGGTGGTATGCACCGTGTGGCACCAGGGGTGAGGGCAGTGTGAGGCTGAAGGAGGAATCATGGGCTGTTGGGCTTGGTGGGTTTGGCACTCCAGCATTTTACCAAGTCAGTGCAAGGCACCTCTAGCTGCATAACCGCGGCTGGCTGTGCAGCAGCCACACAATTATACACCAGTGAGGCCAGGAGCCATGTCCAGCAGCTCAGCCCAAGCAAGACTGTTCTTCTGGTTGGTGCAGAAAACAGCAAAGCCTTTATCACAACTACCCATGAACTGGTCACTGCAGCAGTTATGATGCTGATGTGGGATATCCTAGAAAAGCAGCTTGGACCTGGATCTGGAGATGTTCTGTGCCACTGCAACCTTAGATTAAACTGCATGAACCATGATGAGTCTGTACTGTATATTCAAATTCTAGTTTCTACTGTTCTGCTGTGGAAGGGGCTGGAGCTAAGAGCAGTCAGGAAGACAGTGGATAACCCACCCAGGCTGCTAAATACCCTGTCATGGCTTAAAATATCTACACCTGCCATGCACATGGCAACCTCCATCTCGGTGATGAGGGGACAACTACCCCCAGAGGCAGCCACAGAGACTTTTCGGAGACCAGATGCTCAGCTGAGACCCAAGTGCAGCCGCTACAGGGCTGACCTTGCTGCCTCCTGTGAGAAGGACAGAGACTGTCAGCACCAATAGGTGAAAGGCAGCACAGACATTGTATGTCAGCCCATACAGGCAACACTTCTGGAAAGCGCTCCAGGTCTCAAAAGTATCTTCCAGATATATGAAGCCGGGCCTGCTTATAGCAAAGGCCTTGAAGGGCTGGGGACAGGTGCAGAGCCTGCTAAAACACAGCCAAAATCCCTGTGGGGAGGATTTCATAGAATCATAGAATCACTAGGTTGGAAAGGACCCACTGGATCATCGAGTCCAACCATTCCCATCAATTACTAAACCATGCATTTCGTTTGCTATGCACCCCAAGTTTTGCTGCTGCGGAGGACAGTGCCGTCACAACCCTGCTGGTGCAGCCGGACAGTGCGGACGGCTCGCACAGCTCCTCTGGAGTGCATCAGGAGCACTAATGGTGCCTGCAGCAGCCCACTGAACAACCTGCGTGGGTTCAGCATCACATCCTGCAGCACCAGCCCCAGAACCAGTGCATTCACTGGCTCTCCTTTATCTCCACATCCAGGCCTCTTCTACCATATCTCGCTAGTGAGTGCTGGAAGAAAAAGCAAATACCTCATCTGCTGTAGATGGCAGGAGGGCTTTGTGCTGCCAAAAATAGAAAGTGGGCAAATTCCACCTAAGCATAATTGTTTTCATTTATACATCATGAAGCACTCAGCAGCATGAACAGTATCCCTGACCTGTGCTAGGGTCCAAGTATGGTTTAACACCCGCACTCCAAAATAATAACAAGATCCTCCAACACAACTGCAATACGATATTGAAATTTTAAATCCGTGCACTTCTGGACATTCAGGAAAGAGTTAACCCTAACTCACCACATTTCATTGTATGAAATTTCACATCACATTATTTCATTGTACACATGACATTTCACATCCCCTTATTTCATTGTACACCAATTAAATAAGAAAGCAGACCAAAGGCTTGGTCTCCAAGGTAAGGCCAACAAGCGTCACCAGAACAGATATTGATGATTCTTGAAAACAACTGACAGGTTTGAAGGCAGAAGTGTATTTGGGACAAAAGCTGTTTTTAAGCAGCACTGGAGACAGGAGTTAACTCCCTGAGGGATTCCCTGGCTCCTCTTTGAGTTTCTCTTTGAGTCATGAAGTGTTTTGATTTATGAGATTTTTCTCATAGCTAAAGTACAAACCTGAGCCAAAGTTCAGTCTTAGTAGTTGCTAGAGTTTCTTTTTCATTAACTTTCAATGGAACTATAAAGATAAATGCCAAGGCTTTTTCTGAAAAAGTATGTCAATGTCAAATGACCATTTCCTATAAACTCAAGAGAAGTTAAGTACTTTCTGTGCATGTGCTTAGTCCTCAGTGAATTACCCAGCTGTAAATCCAAGACACATGCTGGGCAGACGAGAGGAGAAAATCAATGACAGCTGGTTTCCTAAATGAAGATCGCATTTTCATGTGGCTTCTCAGTCCTCTGATAAACCTTAAAAGCCATTAGCTAACTCTAACGAAATCTCATACAGGACTCAAACCCCAATTCCTTGTCAAGCTGCACAACTGCAAATGGTCCATCAGCCCAGGTGTAACATGGAGCAAGCCTATGCACCTCCTTTGGCTGACAGTCAAGGAATGAAGGAGAGAGCTGGGGCATTTGCAGAAAGGTCTAGAGGAAGAGGGAGTACCAGAGGCACTTGGAGAAGAGGGCATGTAGAGCTGGGACAGACTCAGTGGGAATGTAGTAGGGATGAAGGACATTTATCCACCAACATGTGAATCTCTGCTGGTTCTACAGCTTACGGGAACAGCTTGCATACTCTGGGCTTGCATCCCAGCATACCTGGGCAATGCTGTGCAAGCACCTGACTCTACAGTCACCCAGCTGTTTGAACCACTGAGCACTCCATCACCACCAGTTCCCAGGAATTTCAAGAAGGCACCAACGAATCAGGGCCAGATCCATTAACAACAGAGGGAAAGATGCATATCAGCTTTTTCTGAGACCACATCTATAAACATGAGCAAAATTCAGTGGCAAAGCAGAGCAGAGCACAGGAGGAGCTAGATCTATACCCAATGTATCCAAAGTTCTGGCCACTGGGTGCCTCCCATCTGTAGCTACCCAGGTCTCAAGAGAGCTAAATGCATGTGCTGAAACAGCACATGCTCTATTCCCAGTACAGAGATACAAATGTCACACCTGAAGCCAGCAGTCCCTTCTCTGGCTGACAGAACCAGAGCCCAGCTGTGGCCTTGCAGGTGACTCTCTGCCCCATATCTGTAGTACAAGCAATGAAATGTTTGCCCCATCTCAAGCGAATGTGCTTTGTTCTCACTAAACGTCAAGTCTTTGCCTTGGAGCAATGAAAGGAAGACAAATACCTAAAGGCAGTCCTTCTAAGGGAATGGTCTGCTGCACATTTTTGGTAGATTCTTTTTTAGGCTGATCTCATTTTCTCAGCCAGAGATGAAAGCACCTTTTTAACAAGCCACAAACACAAGACCTGGGCTACATGGTCAAGAGCTGTGGGTCTGCTCAGGGTTTGCATTCCCACCTTGAATGTACAAGACCTTGAAACACCTTGCTAAAGCTACAAGAGACCTCCTGCAGACCATACAGTGGACTTGGAGTCGAAGCTGCACTAGCAAGCTTCTAGCCAGGAATCCACACAGGTGGGTATTCTCCTCTGCTTAGCACCACTGGGGCTGCAGCTGGATGCTGCATCCAGTTTGATGTCCCCTAGCAAAAGATGAGTCTTGATAAGCTGAAGAGACTCCAGTGTAGGGCCATCAGGAGCAAGGCACAGAAGGTGAAAGGAGAAATGGAGGGAACTGGACTTCTAATTGCAGTCATTCATCCACTGCCTAAAGGGAAAGGACTTAGAGAGAAGAAAGAACTAGGCTTTCCTCAGAGGTAAACAAGGGATGGGCAAGGAGCAATGGAAATAAGATGTGGCAAGGGAAAACTCCTTGCTGCAAGAGTGGTACAGCCCTTTGTCAGGGACCAGAGAGGTGGTGGGATCTCCATCCTTGGACATTCAATGCTCAACTGGGCAAGGTCTCAGGCAATCTGATATAGCTCTGAGTTAGGCATCTTCAGTCGACGACATCAGTCTAGGAACTTCCAGCGGTTCTTTCCCACCTAAACTTTCTGCAACTTGGTGTCAGAAAAATGCATAGGTCAGTAAATTGTCCAGGTTCCTCCTCTGAATGCCAGGAGGTTATGCAGGACAAGGACAGGGGTCCAAGCTGGTCCCCTGCATTTCACAAGAACTTCTTTCCTGCACTCAGTTTATACAGCTGAAACAATGCCCTCACCACTGTGATTCAAGTTTGTATTCTGATTCTAGTTACATACCCAGGGGTTTAGCTGCCTTCCCCTGAACCAAACTGTTAAACCACACATGAGCTCAGACATAGTTAAAGGTCACCTTGGCTAAGCCACTTGATTTTGCAGCATGACAATGAGCCACTCAGCCTCCCATCGCAGTACCTTGCTTTGCAGCTTTCTCGTGCTGAGAAGCCCTGGTGCAGCTTGCAAGGTAGCCAAGCATCATCTTGAACAATTCCCAGTAAAACGGAGCATACAAGGCAGCGAATGTCCCCAGCCCTGCACAGGGAGCAGTGCCCATCAGGTGTTTCCTCATCCCTTAGGTTTCCACAGCAGAGCTGGGCAGTGGCAGTGCATTCAGGCCCTGGATGAGAGGAGGTGACAGAGAAAAGACAGGGGATACTCCAGACAGTGAGAAGCTCTGTCATGCCAGATACAGAAAGCTGAGCTCAGTACACACTCTCATCACTCCAGGCAAGAAAGTAATCAATTAGAAAGACTGAGGCCCTCTCAGCCTTCCTGCAAGAGGCTCATGGCTAATGAAATTCAGCGGGGAATATGCTTCCCCTTCAGGAAAATCAGACTTCCTCTGGTTTGGGAGGAATCAGAATAGGCAGACACTAAACTTAGACAATTCATATTTGAAAAGAAACATCTGGAAGGAGGCATTTTGGATCTACCAAAGCACGGCATGGCTTCTGGCTCTAAATGACATGCTAGCCATGCAAAACAAGTACTGCTAACTGGGGTTACCATCACCACCCAGAACCTTATAGCCACCAAGCTCAATATGCCATAGACAACACTTACTCATGATGCTTCATTCCCATGGGGATCCTCATGCCAGAGCTGACCTTCCCATCCTTGCACTTGACAGCTCCACAGCAAACAGTTTGTTGTCAGAGGTCACACACACAAAAGAAAAAGCTCCCTGTGCTTGACCAAAGTGACCCTTCATCCACTTCTACTTAGAGAAGTCTTAATACTGGCTGCACTCAGATGGACTTCCCACCTTCCTTGCATGCCAGGATATGCAGCTCACTTAGTTCCTAACCCGATACTCAGAAACTGCCTGTATCTTCTGGCCCTCCTTTCCTTGCAGCCTACAAGCCACCCAACTCAATACCAGCTCTTACCATGCAACTTTTCTTATCAGGGCCAGCCAGCAAACAGCCTGGATGTCCAGTGACCAGGTAACATGCAATGGGCCTAACTCTGCCAAAGCCTGAATACTAACTACCCCAGCTGCATCTCCTCTTTGCATGTTTTTAAGGCACACACTTGTAAACAGTTACATGCTCTCCTATTTTGAGTCAGGTTTTCTCATCCAGCTGGCATGTACTTAATTGCTTAATTACTAATCCCAATGAAAAGCGTGTGGGCACACTTGAGTCATCAGTGACACCGTGCACTCAGTTCCTGCTCTGTAACTTGAACCCTTCCACTTGGAAACTTCAAAGCCAGGACAATCTCCTCTGAAAAAGAGTCCTGGGTTTCTTGCCTAAACTTCTGTTAGTCCTCAGAGGGACTCCTGCTTCTCTGGCATGCACTAGCTGCAGGGAGCGCCTGAACCTGATGGATGCCATGTGAACACAGGAGTAAAAAGCCTCCTGTCTTGCACTGAGCTTGTGCCTTGGACCCTCTGACAAGTGATGGGCACATCCTGTAAAATACAGGCCCTGCCAGACTGCCCTGAGCAAAGCACAGAGACCTGTTAATGACAGCCCTATGTCTGCATATTCCTGATCCCATCCCACTGTCAGTACGGCTGAAGCACAGCACAACATGCCATCCAGGTGCAGGTAATAAGCCTGAGAAGGCTGATACTTAATGAATACAGGAGCAAAATGAGTACCATTCTGGCAACAATGAACATGTGGTGTATGCAATGCACCAAATCTGAGACATTTAACAGATGTGGCACCCTCATGCAGCCCTCCAAGGACTGAAGAAACAAAGATACCATCTTCAGCTGGAAAAGCTACTAAACCACATAGTTCTGGAAAGGGACAACATTCTGAGGACTTACCCCTGTAGCCTTGTTTCCATGATTCTCCCAGGGCACCTGCTGCTGGTTGATGCTAGCCAGAGTATCCTGGGTTGGACAGACTTTGGTCTGACTCAGGATAGCCTCTGATTCATGCTTATCTCATTCAGCATGAATAAGTAGAAAGAACTCTCTCTCCAAGCAGGATAATGCAGCTCTGGGACAGAGCATCAGGGATGTGGGGTCTCCACCTTTGGAAGGTTCTAGACATACAAAGCCACAACCTCACTGGCTAAGGAGAGATCTCCTGTGATCTGGGCATGGACTGGAGAACCGCTGAGCTGTTAGCAGTACTGGGGTCTGGTGACAAAAACCATGAGGCCATTTAGCACCATGGAGCCATGGAACACAATTTTCATCTCCTGTTGTTTCCAAGAGTCCAGTAATTTTACAAAATAAACATGTTTTGCCTACAAGTCCTGTCTGGAATAGAGAAGTGAAGACAGAGTCTTCCTAGCACATGACTTGAAAATGTCTGTCAACTACAGAGGAAAAAATCAGAAAGCAGATCCCAGCCGCCTCCTACTGAGCTGCACTGGGCTTTTATGAAAACTCTACATGCCTGGAAAAGAGTGAAGCAAAAGGAGGAATAAAAGAGTTCATCTGCGAACATTACATTCAGGAGAACACCACTCTTGGGGACTGACTTACACACCTAGCAACAGGGGAAAGACACTTCTTACAAAAGCATCTCTTAAAAAGATACATCAAACTGTCCTTTGGGTGAATGAAATTAAAATGTAGGCAAAGGTAATCAGTAATGAGATAGACCAGGTTGACTCCACATCCATTTGACTTTCCCAAATACTTCAGGCAGAAGGAAAGGCAGCCACATATTCCAAATATAATGCAGAAATGTGTTATCTGGAGAAAAGCCAGCAGACCATCACAGCTGAGAAACGTGCAGGGGAAAGAACAGGAAGAGTCAGGCTAGAAAACAAAGCAAAGCTGAAGGGGGGTGGGGGGTGGGGAGAAAAAGCATCCTAACAGGAAGAAAAGAGAGACCTCAAAATGAGCAGCAGTGAGTATACGATGCAGCCTCCTTATTGGAACACCCAGTGCATGTACTTCAGGGTGACAGGCACAAAGGCTGTCGAGAGAAAACAGTGTGGACTCTTCTACAGCACCACAAAAGGTGTCTGGCTCTGGGAACCGCGATGCCAACAAGATAGCGCTTGGCTTCAATGCTGTAGTACAGTCCCTTGTTTCAAGAAGACAGAAGATGAAGCGCTTGCTACCGTAACCTGAGGCAGAGTGTCCATGCCTGAAATCTTGCCCAGCGTATGCTCTATCAGTTAGTCTGAGAGAAGGTGACACCTCTTGGCAGAAGTCTTGTCTCTTGAATGAGACGAGGAATTCATTCTTCACTCCTACGTGAGCTGGTGGGTCACACATGGAAGGAATTTTATACATGCTTTAAAATAGTCTCAGCCATGTGGCTCAGCACCTTTCTGGCTCAAGGCCCAATACTCAAGGAAAGATGGAAAGCAACCAGAGAGAGGAACTTTGACCAGAGGCAGGGTAGCCAGTGCAGAAGGGGGACAGCGTGCAATGGATTCAACTCATCTAGGTCTCGTTTAGGACCATTTCAAAAGCAGAAGCAGAGAGATGAGCACATCAGGCTGGCACATGAGTGGGATTAGAAACAGTGTCCAACTGACTGAAGGGATGTTATCTTTGAGATAAACCAGACAAAGGATAGCCACAGAAAATACACCACAAAGACTCAGGGAATCTTATGCATCCACATCAGTTTCAACTTCTCCTGTATGAAAGCAGTGCGGCTTTCTCTTGATCCATCCCCTGGAGAACACTTTCCCAGCACAGCCTCCAGAATTACAAATGCAACAGCACTAAGAAAGAAATACCAGTGTCTGCCACCAGCTGCTGGCATCTCCAGGTGCTGCCCCGGGTCTGCCTGTGCTTCCCAGGGTCCCTGCTGTCCTGGACATGTGTGGGCACCTCCCAGGGTCCTCATTGTCCCCAAGACGCATGGATCCCTGCTGCCTCAAACACACATGGGCATCTCCCGGGATCCCCTCTGTTCTGGGTCTGCTGCATCTACCGGGGTCCCTCCTGTCCCGGACATGCATGGGCACCTCCTGGGGGTCCCTGCTGTCCCTGACACGCGTAGACACCTCCCAGGATCCCTGCTGTCCCGGACATGTGTGGGAGCCTACCGGGGGTCCCTGCTGTCCCAGACACAAGTGGGCATCTCCTGGGGGTTCCTGCTGTCCTGGGTCCACCTCACCTCCCGGGGCCCCTGCTGTCCTGCACACACATGGGCATCTCTCAGGGTCCCCACTGCCCCAAACATGCATGGGAGCCCCCCGGGGGTCTCCTGGTGTCCCAGGGGTCTGCTGTCCCAGACACATGTGGGCACTTCCCAGGGTCCCCGGTGCCTCGAACACACATGGGCATCTCCTGGGGGTCTCTGCTGTCCCGTGTCTGCCTGCACCTCCCTGGATCCCTGCAGCCCTGGACACGCATGGGAGCCTCTCGGAGGTCCCAGCTGTCCCAGGTCTGCTGCACCTCTTGGGGGTCCCCGCTTTCCTGGGTCTGCCCACATCTCCAGGGTTCCTGCTATCTTGGGTCTGCCTGCACCTCCCTGGATCCCCGCTGCCCCGGACACGCGTGGGCACCTCCTGGGGGTCCCTGCTGTCCCTGACACGCGTGGTCACCTCCCGGCGTCCCCGCTGCCCCGTGCCTGCCCGCCCCTCCCCGAACCCCGCTGCCCCCGGTCCCCCCGGCCCCGTCGCCCCCTCACCGCAGCCGCAGCCCCGCCGAGCCCCGCGGCGCCTCCCGCCGAGCCCCCGCCCCTCCGGGCGCTGCGGGAGGCGATGCCACCGCCCCCGCGCACCGCCGAGCTTGGGGCGGGGGAAAAGCTATTTCCCGAGATCCACGGGAACCTTCCCGGCCCGGCCTCGCGCTACTCCTTGCCCCTCCGCCCCCGGAGACCTCATCTGGAGTGCCGTGTCCCGCTCTGGAATCCTCAGCGTGAGGAGGAGATGGAGCTGTTGGAGCGGATCCAGAGGAGGCTGCGGAGATGATCGGGGGGCTGGAGCAGCTCCCATACGAGGACAGGCT
>WAAB01001370.1:47573-71176 GCA_013389865.1 Piaya cayana
AGCGAGTCCAGCGAAGAGCAACAAAGCTGGTGAAGGGGCTGGAGAACAGGCCTTATGAGGAACGGCTGAGAGAGCTGGGGTTGTTTAGCCTGGAGAAGAGGAGGCTGAGAGGAGACCTCATTGCTCTCTCCAACTACCTGAAAGGATGTTGTAGAGAGGAGGGAGCTGGCCTCTTCTCCCAAGTGACAGGGGACAGGACAAGAGGGAATGGCCTCAAGCTCCACCAGGGAAGATTTAGGCTAGAGATTAGGAGGAAGTTTTTCACTGAAAGGGTCATTGGGCCTTGGAACAGGCTGCCCACGAAGGTGGTTGATTCACCTTCCCTGGAGGTGTTTAAGGCACAGGTAGACAAGTTCCTGAGGGACATGGTTTAGTGTTTGATAGGAATGGTTGGACTCGATGATCCGGTGGGTCTCTTCCAGCCTGGTGATTCTATGATTCTATGAAGTTGAGGAATGGAAACCCACTGGTAATTCATGTCTCTGACACTAGATTTAGAAATATTGAGGACTGCTTCCATGTTTCCCAAGTAATAAAAATGCTTGTTAAACAGAAAGGGAGGAATACCCAAGCAACATCACTGAGTAATACCTTTGAGATAGAAAGCCCCACAAAATTAGGGAAAGATTAGAAGAAAAAAGGTCAACATTGTTTCATTGATAAATAACTTCTTTAATAATTTCATCCAAACATTCTAGCATTACGATGGTAAACAAAGTGCATATTTCAGAAGGTCAGCTGAAGTCAACAGAAACCAAACTTGTTAAACAAACTATTTTCACAGAACAGATTTTTCAGTTTTATCCCCTTTATGTCTTCAAGGCCATGTAGTAGTTATATTTCTCTTCAAAGCCTGTTACTGATTTTATTGCTAAAGAAACTGAGCTGCTACATTTCAGAAGTGATGATTAATCATCCTTTGAAAATTCCACAAGACTTTCAGACACAAAATCATGAATCCATATATCAGTATCTGGAAGAGATGTGTCCACTAGAAAAGTTACTATTTTTCGATCCCAAAATTTAGGGCTTTCATTAACTGCCTCTATCTGTGCCACCAAGGGTTTCTTCTCTACAAGATTCCGAAATACTATTGATGCCTCTTCTGACCATTGCTGGTTTTTCACTCCTAGGACAAATGTAAAGCAAAACAGAAGGTCATTTATAGACTAGGTTGATCCAAGTGATTAAGTTTATAAAGAAGTGGGACAACTTTAAACACTTGAGAAAATGGATATTCAAATGCTACTGAATGCATCTTAACTCTAAAAAAAGAAACACAAGCTCACTCATCTCCCACACAAACAAGCTTAATTATTGCGGAAACTAGGACATTTATTTTCTCTTGAACTCTAAAGATATGGATAAGTTTGCAGAAGTGAAAGGCAAATGTACTGACTCATTGAGTAATTTGAAGTTTATCAGCTGCCATGCATAATCAAGCCATATTAGGAAGCGTGACAAAAAGGAAATTAAAGACACTTTCAAAACAAACTATTTCTTCGTCTTCTGCCTGAAGTTGCTGAAGTTATTTGTCCTGTAGACCTTGCTTTAAATTAAATTTTCTTCATCTCAAAGCAGCATCGGCTACTAAAACATCTGCCAAACCTTCAAGTCCCAAACTAGTCTGCAGAGAGCAGAAATTAAGGCAAACAATCTAAATGTCTCACAACTGCTGCTATTGTTTTGAGACCAGCATCCCACAAAGTCAAGTCTGCTCAGGGATGTGATGTGAGAAGCCAAACAGGTTTTCAAATATGGCTGTAACCCACCAAGAAAGCAGTGGCTCCTGCAGACCTGAAATTTGGTCTCAGCCAGACTACTGTGGGTATACAGCACCTAGACACAACAGGCTCAAATATTGTGCATGAATATGTAAACGGCTTAGGGATAAAAGAAGCAAACCAGCAAAGTGACCACGCTTTGCTTGCACTACTAGCAGCAGCTTGCTGCTTTAGGACAGGACAACACAGGGACACAGCTCCTTGCAGATTACAGAAGGAATGAGAAGTCAACAGTCCATCAACAATTAAGAAAGGGTAATTAATGCTAGGAAAAGCTGGTGAGGAAGCAAATGGGATTTTACAAGGTAGTAGACCAGAGACTGAGAGGTAGCAGACATGAAATAGAGAAAAAAAGTGGAAGAATAGCAAGACAATAGTTACCGATCTTCCGGGCTCAGTTGGCCTGCTTTGACAACACGTAGCAGTTCAGAGTCCAACTTAACTAGCTATTTGAGACTCTGTGAAGCAGGAAAATTGGATGACTTGCAGGCTTGCTCAGCTGGATCCTGTACTACCCCAGTAGCCAGACACAGCTAGAAATCAGCTTCATTTCAGCACTGTGCTCCTAGGACCCCAGCCTGTTGGCAACGCACCCATCACCACTAGTTTAAAGTTGACCCCCAAGGGTCACATGGAGGCTCTGCAGCAAAGTGGATCCACAGAAGGCAACCTAGGATCACAGCACCAACTCTGTGGCCTGTCTCTTCAGACAAGCATATTCTGTAACTGTAGTCTAGACTAGTGCTGACCAAACAGCGGCAGAAAGCAGCAACTGAATAACAAGAGACGCATACATCTGAAAGCAATGCAGAAATGAAAGAAAAATTGGGAAAAGGGAAGAAAAGACAGCAAGAAGAGATCAAGTTTTGTTGTTGTTTTTTTTTTAATTCTATTAGAAGCATGCATACTCTCTATGCCCCATATTCTCAAGGAAATTACTTAAGTCTGTTGAAAGCTCCCACTCCCCTTATAGAGTTTGTTTGTTTCAGAAGACCCATATATTTCTGGCAACTCTGGATTCCAAATATACATTGGCAAACAGTGAATCATAACGGGGGCAAGACAGATAAGAAAAACTTCTCCAGAAACTTAGTATCTAGCTCCTGACTTTATGTAAATTAGACAATCAGAATATAAGTTCTTATCAACAGATATATGATAACTTTCACATTTTGTAATGGGTTTTGGTTAAGGATAAAAAAATCCCATTTAGTTTTGATTTCCCTGTGTCCTTTGCATATTAGACATCACACAAATAAAATGATAAATATTTTTGACAATGAAAAGCAGCTGCTGGGAAAGTTTAAGCAATCTGCCATTTTACACATGGTAACTAAAAACTTCATTAAAAGAAATAAGTAATAAAACAAGCACCACCACCAAGGTCAAGAAGAAAAATAGAGCTACTGTGATGACAAACATGCATGCATTAAACATGTTTTTGCAAGTAGCTATATGCTTACTTTAGCAAAGCACAATTACAGCACTATCCTTTGGCTTTGTCCACTTTACTTTTCCATTCATTTGGTATCTCCACTGAGGTAAGATTTTAAAGAAAAAAATTGTAAATGCTTACCACCTACCTGCCAGCTGAGCTGTTATAGCTTGGAAAGGTAGTTTTCTAAACGTATCCACAAGCGTCTGTACTTTCTCTATGCTGACAAACTCATGCTTACCATAGTCCAGCTCATATACTGACAAAAACCCATTTCTGAGAATTCCTTTTATTACGACCCTGTACCACCTAAAAAAGGAGGAGAATAAGAACAGAGAATTTGAATTCATATTCACACATTGTCAAGGCATCAGAAAAATAATACACGATCAAACATCTTAACCAACATGCGTCTGGCTTCCCAGATCTGCTACTATCTGAATAGAAGTCAACTCTTCCAACTAAAATCTGGAAGCATGAAGAGACTGTAACCTCATTTACTCCTTTAATCTCTTAGGTATCATTGGACATCTGCCAGCTTGCTCACAATGTGGGCAAAGCAGAGTTAGGCTTCCTTAGCTTAGCAAAGCTAAGCTTGCCTTCGAGATTTTAATTTAAGCATCTACTTACTGGTTTTCAATTTTAGCTGCATACAGCTTGTTTTTTAGAACGTTCACAGGTTTGTCTTCTGCCCTGCTGTAGTACAAGATCATTTCTTCCATTAGTGCTTCTAGATTATGTAGCTCTTTCCAAGGCTGGACAATAAAGTGACCTGGATGGCAAGCTACCGAGACATAGACATCCATGAGCTCACCAGCCTTTAACAATGGCAGAGGTGGAGGCATATCAGTGGTAGACATTGCACTGCTGTGTTCTGTGGCTGAATCAGAGAGATTCTTCTCAAGCCTTCCGCTTGTTAACTGTAGACCTGAAACAGTAGCACTTGTAACTTTTGTGGAGCTGGTCCCACTGGGTGTAACACTCAAGAAAACATCTTTCTGATGCTTCCACAAGTCTGCATTTTTGATCTGTCGATTGATACTATGATCCATGTCTGGGAAATTCTCTGGAGCATACAAGTAAATGTGTGCAATTCCCTTTGAAGCATCCAGTTTAACCATCTTGGAAAACAAAACACAGTTTATTAGTAACTATAAGTGCACATCTAATTTTGTACAGAAGACTAAAACCTTTAACATAAAAGCGACAACAATTCATTGTATTCAATATGCCTAGAAATGTTTTCAATGTCCTCTCAAGTGTTAATGAAGTTTTTGGATAGTAAGCAACTCACAGCAGCTAAAAAGAGTATTTGAAGTTACTCTACTAACATAAAACAAATATAAAACTCAAAGTGAATTTTGTTCGGCTCAATAGGTTCAATCTTGGTACTGATGAAACAATTCTAGTTCTCAGGAAGAACAGCAGCCAGAGTTCATACAGATCTAAACAACTAAGTAACACTATTAGATAACACTTAATTCCTCAAAATTAAGGATGGGAAAAAAAATGTTGAAAAAAGCTTCCAAATTTGTATCATGCATAATTTTCAGGCACTGACAGAAAATATTTTTCTATTTAGCATCAGGCATGCTAACACTACTGATAGTGAAGCACTGAAGTTTTAATTTCACAAAATATGTAACACTACTTTATAGATTCTCCTGTTGATTTCCTAGCCAGGAATAAAAACTTGCCACAAATAAGCATACATCTGTTTTCTATTATTTAATCAAGCAAAATTTCTTACCAAATTCAAACTATCCTGGAAGAGAATGTTTAGAAAAGCTGATACACACTCAAAAGTCACAGACTGAAGGAGCTGTGTTTTAACTACATGGTCTCCAGTGTTAAAGCAAGCAAGCAAAAAGGAAGGCTACAAAACACTTTCAAAGTGCTGTGACTGAAAAAAAAAATCTGATCTGGAATCAGATTTTTAAGAAGAAATCAGCTCTGTTTAGTCTGTAGCTAGTAGAAGATTTCCTTTAGAAGGGTATTTTCAGCTAATTAAATCAGAAGACATTGCAAGTGGAAATAATTTTATCTCAAAGATAACAGAAATTTAAAATACATAATAGCACATACTAAATCACACTGGATTAGAAAGAGCAAACAACAACAAAAAATACTGCTTTTCAAAGCCAGAAGGAGAAAAAGCTATGCTCACAATAGGCATAAAAATAAATTAACAGTTGTAGCTTTGTGTGGTGAAACATTAACACCTGTGTTTCTCTCTTACCTTATTAGTAAAATAACTCTAGCTGCATATTTGGAATGGGACAGAAAAATGTAAAAGACGATTGGCTGCTAAATTCTTGAAGGGGAAAGAGAGGCTTCTAACAGGCTTAAGCTAGTCAATTTTATGCCAAATGTCCTAGGACAAGGACTTTGTTTGGAATTTATGTCCAAGAGCTGGCTGCAAACTTTTAAATTTCTGTAACAAAAGTCTGTTCAATGAGTGGTTAAGCTTCTAGAGCTGTTCTTTCAGTGCTCTTTCCAGACATCTATGGATTTCACATCACAAGCACTTTGACTACTTACCTTCATGATAAATTCAGGACAAGCCATTACAGCATCTCTCAGCCACAATACAGCATCTGGGGTCCACATACCAGTGTTAGGAGGCAAATCTGCTAGGCAGCATTTCATAGCCTAAGAACAGAATTAAGTATACAACATATAATTTAGTAATACAGGAAACAGTCCACAAGTTCCATATCATAGCAGCTTCATTAATAGTGACAGATCCAATAATGTATGACAAACAGAAAGGGACAGAAGAACGTGCAAGGCCAATACTATTATACAGATACAAAATCCTTTTGATGCATTAGACTATATTATGATTTAATTCCAGCAAAGTTGCACAATTAAATACACTCCAATGCTGAATGCTATTGAACAAACTTCCATTACATAAACCTTGAAGCAGCAGCACTACAAACACAGCCAAAAGATCTAGCATAGCTTAGGTTTAACATGTTATACCTGAGGAGGTATTGCAATTACTTCTCTCAAGAATTGTGGTGGGATTTCTCTTAGCTCTGATACTTTTACAGCTGCAATTGTTCCAGTATCCATGAACTGCACATCAAGTGCCCGCCTAGTGTGAATTATCCTTATCTGAAAGAAGAAAAGATGAGCATAACTTTGAGGTTAAAAACACACAGTGACATATACGTTATAACAAGTTTCACAGAAACTAAGGATTCAGATTTAGCTGAACAAAAAGAAGTTTCTATGTGGGGGAACTGCAGCTGTTCTTTGAATGCTTCTTACCTCCACACGTGTCCATTTGCCTTTGGAAGGAAACAAGCAGATTTTGCCACAGAAAGGTTGCGATACATTAAACTCAGATGTTTGCTGCAAATATAAAACCAGAAGTTAAAAAGCATGGAACTATTACTGTCTAACTCTCAACTAAACATTTCAAAAGCCACAAATGGAATGAACAGGTCTGAGAACCAAATCCTCTTGTTTCAAATATGAAATCTCCTTCCAGTCTCAGAAGCATTTCTTAACATATTGTTTTAAACTTCCTCAAACTAAAGCTTAGTGAAGTTTTAATTCCAAGCTGTGTATCTTGCAGGAAACTGAGAGAATACAAAGTGCTGGGGGGGCAGGGAAGTCACATTTGGAAACAGAATATAAAATCACCAACAACTACTTCAATGTTCTGAAAATAAAAAGCAGTTTAGAGCTGTGATAGACAACTGAGGAAACTCCTACCTTATATTCTAAATCACAATTTATTGAGATATATTAAAAAATACATATACTACTAACCCAAAGGAAAGTCTCATGGGGGTGACATTCACTGTGATGATCCTAAGTAGCATAATGATACAATGGATACACTATAAAAGCATGAAGAAACTCCATTTGAAGACCCATCAACTCCTTAATTTGTTTAAATTCTCAGGCAAAATAAAACACCTCAAGATACACAAAGTCAAGATTGCTTTCTACCTCAATATACAGATTGACATGAAAAGATTCAAATGTCAAGTTCTCTCTTTGATAGCAACAAGGACGTAAAAAACTCTGTACAACAGAAAATCTGAGCTTCTGAAATACCTGTCTGGCTGCCTGCCTTTGTGTTGGTAAACTATTCAGTGTTCCATACACATTCCTTCAGTGTTTAGCTTGCTTGAAACTGAATTTGATAACTGAAGCATGTCCAATATAAAGTATGTCCAGTCAAGGATCTGCATTTCATGGTTTGATTCTCTAAGGCTCAGCTGAATTCTGAACAAATTAAGATTCTCTTAAGATTTCTTCTCCTCTATATAAATTCTCTGGAGTCTAGTAAGGGTTGTTGCATGTGTCTGTAAAATGGCTGGTGGGATGTCAGACTTCTCTGCTACATGTCTACTTTAAACTTAAGACATTTGAAAATGCTTCCTATACATCAGTTCTAGTTGAAAATAGCCCTAACATTCAAAAATCTAAGGGTAGAAGGACAAGAGATGCAGCAAATCAGATCCAGGCCATGGAATGTCCAAGGAAGCTAAGTTAAAAAGAAGACACATTGGTTACACTGCTTTTATTATCAGTTTTTATTACTACACTTTCAATTATCACACTATGGTGTGGTGTGGGCCAGGCTGTTTACACACCACAACTTCATCATGTAAGTAAAACTTCCAGAAAAAAAAGATATGGCAGCACCTGACAAACTTTGTACTGATCTGATGCAGTTTGCATTGGAAGCTTCCTGTTGTGAGCCATATTGTTACTGGTCTAACTATTCAAGGTGAGTTATACATAGCCACTGAAGCCTTAGAGGCAGCTTTTGTGAGCACAAAAAGACTTTTTTCATCCTGATGGATGCACTCCAAAAAGAGAATTTATAGCTTTTCTGAAGTCTGTGGCTATCTCAGAAACTTGAACTTATGTGCAAAGAAAAGGATTTATGCACTCTGAAGAAAGGCTACATGACTTCACCACTTCTCTCACCACCAAACCTACCTTGTAATGGAAGTAGTCTTCTATTTTCTGCAAGATTTCATGAAGCCTAGATAAGCCTTTAGATGGCACTTGGCAATACAGGCTTCCATCAGAGAAAACACTGGTTACTCTGACATTTGTATACAGTGCATCTACCTGCAATGGTAAGATTTCAACAGGAAGTAAGAAAAAAACCCAAAACACACAAACTTAGCAAATTTCTTAGCCCTGTGGTTTTTTTTTTGGTCAATCCAAAACCTCAGCTGTCTATTTATTTTTATTGAATTAAGGAAACAAGATCGTGGCACCTGTAGGTGCAGTTCAAGAGACTTGTCATACAACGCCTTCAGACAGGTAGCATTGATGTTGATATCATCTTCTCCAGAAGTATCATAGAGAACAAGAAGTGGAATTTCGCTCTTTTCCAGTATTTCCACAGCAAGTATCTTGGAGGATGTCAGTGATTCCACAGCATTTATTAGAACAGGGTCATCACAGAAGGCTTCCAGTCCTGGAAGACACACCATACATTTTATGTATCACTGTATTTGAAGGGAAAAATAACAATCAGGTCTGCATTTGCAAGAGGAATCTTTCAAAAAATCAGGATGTAGGAGGAAAGTGCTACTGCACTACTACTTGCATTCCGCTTCATTTCTACCTTTTTAACACTGAAAGCCATCCTCAGGATTAAAAAAAGAGTCAAGGCAAATGCTTAGAGAAAAAAAGATTGCATCCAATTACCTAAAAAAGGTCATTCATAATGATTTTATATATTTAAAATATATTTAAAACAATAGAAACGCTTTACAGTTTTAGGAAGGTAAATAATTTCCAGCAGAGTCTATAAAGTTTGCAAATACTGATATTGAAAGGTGAATGATCACTTGTGAAATAACTAAATGGGATCATATTTAGGAATTCCACCTGACCACAATAGATGTGCCTCATTTGTGGAAAAGGGAGTTGTACTAATATATTGCTTCATACAACAGCAAATGTTTCCTTATATTTCTTTAGGCTAACATATATTAAAGGGACAAAGACATTCAAGCAAAGTACAGAAACAACTAAGCTCCATTACAGAGATACTGGATATCAAGGTCTTCTAGTATCAAGGTTTCTTTATAAAATTCTCCTTTACATCCTTCCTTCCTTCTTTTTCTTCTTTCCAGGCCTGCCTGTGTCTGCTTAGACTAGCTGTCTTGGACAAAATCAAACATACACAGAAACATTACAAACAAGGATCAAAACTCCCAGACTAAGATGAGTCAACCCATACACCATAAAAAAAGGTCTGCAGGCAACACTGGCTTTCTCTTACCTGCCAGTTTACATTTTGCAGCTTGAAATGCAAGTGAATGGAACTGTTTCTGTAGTTTGTACACACTGTTTCTTTCAACAAGCTCACTGAATCCATGATCAACATAGCAAACCTGTTAGTGGAAAACGGAAGAAAGTGTAAGACCACAAATGTAATTCTAAACGCATGTTCTTGAGCCCAGGAAAAAATGTGTTCAGTTACCAAATTCTCTGTGCAGTTACCAAATTCTCCCCAGATAAATCACTGTTCACTACTTTAGTACTGCATAACACCGTTAATATCATGCTTATTTCACTGCTTGAATGTTCAGAGTTTTCAGGGAAAGCCACCTTCTCAAAATCTCTGCAAAATCACTGTCTCCAACTGTTCCACAGCATCTCAACTCCTAACAGAACAGTGCTGGAAGGTCTTAGCACGTATTACCTCAAAATACAAGAATAATGGTAACGCAGTGGCAGGTTTTAGTCATGAAATTCAAAGCACTGAAAAGTCAAACATCGCTTCAGTGCCATTCCATGTTTGTCTTTTGTTCTCACAGCATTAAGAGAATAATTTTGATTTATGCTACTGTAACTTTGATACAAAAGCCACAGCCAGTGCCGGAAACCCGCAGGGATACTGCTGATTGGCAACAAAGTATTGGAGCTAAAGTGAGAGAATGAAGGCTTTGACAGTGCTTTCCACAACTTTATTCTAAACTCTGTAATGCAAAATGTCTGCATACCATACATTGAATAGGGAGTCTGAAAACTGTATCAGAGGATAATCAGCAAATGCTGCAATAAAGCAGTAGCTTTCTTTTGGCTGATAGCTTTAGGTAGAGAGAAATTAGAGGCACGTTTGCCACCAATGTCCTTGCCACTTCTCTAACCTCAATGTCTTTCAAAAAGCTGAGTTTTGGCACTCAACCTCCAAGTTCCAGCTGAAGGGTTTCACACTAACTTTCAGAAAAAACTCAGTTCTAATACTATTTAAATATTTAGGAGATGGATGAACTTTAGAAGTACATTAAGCAGACCTGGGTAAAAATTCACCTAACTGGGGAAAGAAACAAAAGATTAAAAGGTATCATTAATGTCTGACTAGGAAAGAAATAATTCCGAACTTTGAAACTTTTTTTACAGTTCTAATATATGTTCTAGTTTCATTGCAGACTGCAAGAAGTCTGCTCGGCCCAGGAAAAATTCACAAGAGGAATTAAATAATCTCAAAGGGGTTTAACTAAAATGCATTCTATATATAACTCCCAGAATACCAGATCTGCCTGGAGGGAAACACAGGTACATCCTTCTCACTGTCTTTACTATTTCATGAATGTAACAGACTCTTCAGTGCAAGACTTCAAACAAGATCTATCAGCAAGGGAGTTTAGTTCTTTCCTTTCCCTCCCTCTGTCGCACTCCAAGTAGTGCTATGACATCCATTCCTCCTAAGGTACATTTTCAATACAAAGTGCTACAGGGACGAGGCCCATATAAAAATCCAAAATAAAATCCCAAAACCGAAACCCCAATTAATTCTGGCGATTGCGCAACTTCAAAAAAGTCTTGAGTCGTCATATAACTGAAAACTGCACTTCAGGGCAAGAAAGGAGAGATTGCTAGTGCAGCATATTTAGGAATTGACTGTATCTAAAAGCCAACATTGTTTCAAGTCTTTCTCCAAGTGCCAAAAGAAGTAATTGCTTGCCTTTATTCTGTTGTCTTCTAGAGAAATTATCCGAGCACGCAACCAGGCATCTTCTTCAGCGTGTACTGCAACAAGTTGCCCAATGCTCAGAGGCTGAGCTAGTGACACTGAACTATTCTGACTATAGTATGCTTTCATGTCATCTTCCATTTGTTCCTGGGCGGAAGAATAATCTTTGCCCACATACCTACAGTATTTTACAAAAAAAGCACCACAAAAGTTAGGATGCAACTTGAAAAAGCTGAATAGAAGCCTAACAATGTTTATACACATATAGGAATATGGCTAGATTATGAATGTATACATTTTCTAAGCACATCAGTATCTGAATTCTTTTCCTATTAACACGGCCATTGAAAAGTAACTGATATAAAATGTAGTGCTCCTGTTGACAGCTAAATGTGGTGTATAATCTAACAAGCTCAACCAGATTTTTATCAAGTGCTGTTACTTGATTATTACAACCATGTGAAAGAACTTGACCACACAAGCAAAGTAGTAACTGGGCGTAAGTACAAAAGAGAACCAATGCATCACCTCTGAAGTTACTCTGTGATTAACACACATCAGTTTAATCAGATTTTCACTAAGGCTGATCAAAGTACAATATATCTAAATTAGCTTTACAAATTACAAACCATGTGCCTTTTGCTCTTGCCCTTCAGAACAATACTGATATCAGACTGTTCAGCTGATGATTCATACTGAAGCAGACTATGCTGCATAGATCTTCTTAACTAAAGCATTTAAACCTACTGAAAATTCCAAATAGGAAATTCTGAATGCTTCTGAAACAATTCAGATTAGAGCAGAAAAAGGAAAATTTAGTCCTGAATTTTATTAGTAGCTACTGGTTTAACTTGCTCATTGAGCATTTAATACCGCTCATTTCTACCACATAGTTTAGATTATGATTCTGTCAAAATGTAGGTTGATTCTGAAGGCCTGCTGTATGTCCACAATTAGTGCACATACTGTACTATGATATCTTATGCTAACATTGTTATAAAGATTAAATTTAATCTGATCACACTCCAGTGAGATCTCATTTTTCTAAAGACAGCCTGCCACCTCACTATCCACTTACGTACTGCTTTTCAGAATGATAGCCCCCTTTTTTTAATAGGTAAGTACTCATCTACTTCATGGAGTAGGGCATTAGGCAAGTGAGTGCTACTTAAAACTTTATTTCTTAATATTTATTTCATAAATGTAGTCAACAGAATGTAGGAAAATCTTTCAGAACATCTTGCCTTACCTACTACTTACAAAAGATGTTTTGGCCTGCTCAAAGTCAACAGAAGAAGTTATTTTACAGATTCTTTATAAAAGAAACCTCAAAGAAGTGTGTTAGAGACCAGTCTACGTACAGGTGACCAGACACTGCAAGTGTGCATTGACCACCATTCTTAGTCTCAATTGGAACCAATTCACATGTCAAATAAAGCTCGCTGCTTCATTGTGAAACCAACTATTACATTTTGTCTACTCAAAACAATAAAAGAAGAGGGAGAAGTATCCAATCTGTAGCACAGAAAGGTGCTTGGGGTAGCTGAGAATAAAAGGTGATACTTATTTCTTGTGACAATTCAAATACAGAACCTGGTGTGTTGTCTCTGCCTTCAATCACACTGCTGTAAGATGTACAGCAAATACTTAAGGGTGTTTTTTTATCACCCCACTTTCATTACGACTATATCAGTATTTGTACAGAATTGTACCATGTCTCAAAACTGAAATAGCACCAAACCTTCCAGCTTTGTCTAAATTATTACTGCAGCTGACAGATTTCAAACAAGCAACACGTAGCCACGTATCAAGAAAGTAAAGATCCATCCTCAATACAGAAAAAGTAATCTTGATGTTGTTACTCTTGCAAAAATCTATACAAACCAGCAGCCTACAAAGTTCTTGTGTAGATCAGGAGAAAGTGACTGCTAGCACACGCATGGGAAAGTTGAATCCATGCATTGTTTCCTTCTATAAGAATTCACAGAATGAAACATCTACATGTTTTCTTGCCACTGCAAAAATATATGCCCTGCAGGGCTAGTTTCATCTTGAAGATAAATGGTCTTGCCTGTGATGTACACAGATAACACTAAGGAATAATTTCTGTATCTAGGGCCAGGAAACCACTAGCCACCACCATGTACCTATACAGAGCTGACAAATTCAGAGACTTTAGTGCAATATAAGAATCATGGTCCAAAATTTGAGAACTGCTGCTTTAGAGAAATTTTAACATCATTACCCTCAGCTCATAGTTTAATCCATGGGACTTGATGCATTATCCCAAATAATTAGAAGAAACAGCTTTAAAATAACAGATTAGAAAGCTAAGATTCGTTACTTCATATATACAGCAAGTTATCAATGCTGCCAAAATTAAAAGGTGCACAGTAAGAAGGAAGAAGTTTTGCAGATTTAAGGATCAGCTGTATAGCAAGCTGGAAGTAAGGCACTTGCAATTTGTTCCTGCTCTTCCCAATATAAACAATGCAATATGCATCATATCTAACTAACCTTTTAGTACTTATACATACAGGTGATTATGCGCCTCAAACTGTCCATCTTTCCTCGCACTATTCATCATCTTTCATGTCTAGCTGGAGATAGCACGTTAATGATGGATGAGGAATCTTGCCTTAAGTTATACTTCATGTTAAGACTAGTATACAAAATAAATGTATAAGCAATGTACAAAACCCCCCCCCAACTTATTTGAGAAAAAGTATGATATAGGAATGGTGCTAGCAGCTAAACAAAGATGGCAACATTTTCAAATGAGAATTTCTCTTGTAAGTCTCAAGTACAGGGATTTTCACTACAGACTATCAGCCATTAAGATTCTGTGACTTTAGGAATAAAATGGTGAATCAAGACAAAAAGAAAACTCAACGTCAAGTATTCCAACATGTTACTGATTACTAGAGAGAAAAAAGATTCCAAACACCCATAAGACTAGTATGTTGAATACTGCAAACCAGGACTATGAAACAGGGTATTAGTGCTACTGTGAAAGAACCTGCCACTAAACTGCACACATACTTATTTTGACCCTAATCAGGGCCTCTGAGAATGACTGAAACTATTTAATGAAAGATGAAACTGCATAACCTAGTGGGGAAAAGGAGAGCTACCACTACAGCATATTACCACACACTTGCTCAATTCATCCTTTGAAATGATATGTAACATTTCTTAAGATTAAGTTTGATTTGAAATAATTTTCAAAATTAAATATCCTCCACAGAAGGTGTTTCGATTTGTATAAGTTAAAGAACTACTAGGATTTGTGTGTTTTAGCCCAACAATGAAGTATAGAAAGCTTATCATATTTCCTGAAACAGTTCAATAACACATACATAAGGCTGCCAGTAAAATCCACTTACACTATCTTCTACAACTGGGCTAATTAGCAACCAAACCAAGAAGTGATAGTAGTTTATTGCTGGATGGAAGCTTCTCTGTTACCAAGGGAAGACTGCAATGTAAACTGAGCACACTCAAGTCAAACGCAGTTAGTAGTTATAGAAAGAAAAAATATATTAAGTATCGCAGCAACATCTGTATACTACTATGTGCTGTAGTAGGGCTATTTTAAAGTCCTTCAACTGCACGTAAAATCTGCTTTGATTCTCAGACAAGCTCATGATAGAACTGATCAACTCAGCCAAGAAAAAGTTTATGAAAATTTCCATTTAAGTACACAAACAAAAGGATACTTAAGCTTCATTATCAAAATAATTAGATAACAAAGCCCTGCAAATTTCTTTTCACCGTTCTCTTACAGCAGATCTGCACATTATGAATATGTGGATTTATAAATAAAACAAAAGGAGACAGATTCTTAAGTACAAACTTGCCTAATATGGACCTCATTAGTGTTTTTCAGTTCCAACACTATGACAGACACAGATCCTTCTGACGGAATGATTAGAGGAGGAACAGCTAGGTTCTCTGGATGGTGGTCCTTGGATTCTTCATGCTGCTGTTCAGCTGTGGCCTTCACATTATCATGCCTCTGGAGTTTCTCAGTGACATTCAGATTTTCATCAATACACCCTTGGGGTTTAGCATAGAGGATGGCCTTTCTGGGGACTCTGGATACATAGTCCACTGTACATATATCTGACAGCAACTCCAGATTATTTAGAACATCTTCTGGAAATTTTACTTGGTAAGTGTTTTGGTACACTTTGGGAAGCGCAGTAGCCCAAAGACCACTGGGATACTTCAGCAATATGTTAACAACTTTCTGCTTGAAGTCACTACTAAGTGATGCAGGTGTCGTCTCCATGCTTGGTTTTAACAAAGGGTCTGCTTTTAAAGAAGTAACATTCTGAGATGCCTTTTGTTGCTCCGTATCACTTTTTTCTATTGGTGGTGTTTTCTTAATGGGATAAAGAAGCCAATCCATCTGATCACCTCTTGGTACTTTCTCCACCTTGGAAAACAAAATGTAGAGTCAATAATCAGTTGCATCTCAATGTGTATTTTATACAGACTGTGAAGTGGACATGCAAAGGGAACTAAGCTTGAGGCAGTTACTACAGCAACATTTCTTGCAAATTCAAAATCCCTATTTTGAAGCACACCAAATACACATGACTACATCACTACAAACAAGTATCTAATCTATGCAATACATTGCTTCCAAAGTATAGTCTCTCTTTTCTCCTAGAAGGACCAGCAGATGATGACAAACTCCACAACTGTAGGCCTTTTGCACATTAACTGCCCTGATCTTCCACACAGATAAAGATACAATAAACAAAAGTTTCTGTCACAGTTTACTGAGGGAAAGGGGATTTGCTTCAAAAACAAGAGGACACCATCACCAAGTGTTGTAAAGGTTGTCTGCTGTCTTGCTCAGGGAATAAATTTTCTTTTAAAAATTCTGAAATTAAGGAAAAAAATTCTGTATCATAATATATTTAATAATAAATTTTATTAGGTCATGTTAAACCATGTTAAACCATGTTAAACCAGAGGACCCGGTTTCTTTGCCAGCCCGCATGTCTCCACCCGTTGCTAATTTCAATAACAGGTATCTCACATGGTTTTGAGAACTGCAGAAACATACCATAATAAAATTCCACTTCCTAAAGCTCTCCAGTTTCAACCTAGATCAATCTAACTACATAGGAGGAATATTGATATATATAGAACTGAGTAACTAAAACTCTCGTCGTTTTCACAATGGCCCCAAAGCAAGAACAGCTCCTGCAATAAGGTTTACATAGCTCCACTCTGATGTTCCTTCCTAACAGAAACAGCCTTAGTCACTTTCCTGGGTCCACATCACACCAAAGTCCTTTTCAGAACTAGATGCACAAACGAATCATTGAGAGTTGAATTACTTGCTGCTACTCAGGGGTAGCATTTAACTTTGTGATATTGATGTCCATACCCATCAGAACTTTATAAACCTTCCCAAAGTCATTATTTGCTGTTCTGTCTTAGCAACACACAACAAAAGTGTAACAAAGATGACTTTAAGTATTATTTTATATAGAAAAATAATACATTTCACTCATTAGCAAGACATTAACACGTCAAGAACATTTAGTTACAGTACATCGAAAAAAAAAAGGCCATTACTATGTCAAGAACCATGTATTTTCTCCTATTTGCACCTCTCCGCACTCAGCTCAAACTGCCACATGACGGCCTGAGTTCAGAGAGCCAGGAAAAACACCTAAGGGCTACTACACAAGCGTGTCTCCATACACTTGCTGTGCATTACACTGTCTAAACTGGTGCAAAAGCAGGCTATCAAACAGTTCTTGGGAACAGGACTCAGTCAGCTTTCATGAACACCAGCACACACGCTATCAAAAACTGACACAAAGGAAACAGTTTTCATAGACATAAAATAATATTAACCATATTAGAGAATCCTCATGACTTCATGGTGGCATGGCTGAATCCTTCTTTATCGGTGAAAAATGAAAGTAGTAATATTTTCTGCAAGAATAATATATGAGGCGGCAAACTAACCTCTCTGACAACCCTCAGCTCCCTGAATTACTGTGAATGCGTGTAGTTCTGGGCCCCTCACCACAAGAAGGATGTTGAGGCTCTGGAGTGAGTCCAGAGAAGAGCAACAAAGCTGGTGAAGGGGCTGGAGAACAAGTCTTACCAGGAGGGACTGAGAGAGCTGGGGTTGTTTAGCCTGAAGAAGAGGAGGCTGAGGGGAGACCTTATTCATCTCTACAACTACCTGAAAGGAGGTTGTGGAGAGGAGGGAGCTGGCCTNTTGACTCAAGTCTTTCTAAGTAGGCTCAATAAACCAAGGAGATATTCCCTTTTAATTGGGAGGAGAGGCAGTATCCTTTAGACATCCATTTACTAAAGAATAAGTATCTGCTATAGTAGAAAATAGAAAGAAAACATATAAAAGACTTCACTCTACCTCTGACAGATTCACCAAGTTCTTAAGCATGTCTGCTAGTCAGCCTGATATAAGAAATGACATGTGTGGCCATGTAAGCTAGGAGGACTAAAGATGTCTTCAGTTATTCATGACAGGAAGAAGCTACAATTGTACCCTCTGGTATCCAGAATTTTATTGTGTCTCTCAAACTACAGTCAAAGAAAGAAGCTTGGTAAAAAACAAGAAATAAAAATGTATCAAAGCCTTGCAAGAGCTTAGAAACACTGTTGAGAAACCAAAGTGAGTGGCCCAAAGGAAAAATCAGGGCAGAGCAACTTGGCAGGTAGCAACATCCAAGACAGAAAGGAATTGATAATGATATCCCAGGTGTCCATAGACAAGACTGAAGAATTTGTTTAAATGATCAGCCAAGGATACTTTTAGTTTCAGAAAACACTTGGCATTATCAGGACAACAATCCCTTTGAGAAGGCTGTGTATAGGAATGTATGGCAGTTCATCCTGAAAGAAGCTGGAAGCAGAGGTCTACCTTTATTCACCCTTTCTCTTTGCCAGCTCTTTTTAACTAGTGCTGCATAGAGATGAATCCATTTTAGCTGACAGGACTATTAAACCTTGCACACTAACGAGAGAGGATCATTAGAGACCTTTAAGCCTCTTACCTCCAATAATAGCTCTGAGGTTTTTGAGGCATTGAAGCAAGCTCTGTTTCAAAGAGACTGTGGACACTGACTAAGCAAGCCATTTCAAGACAAAAAAATACTATTTTTGTAAGTTGTTTCAGCTTATGCCAGTGTAGATAAACTCAAGTAGAGATTGAGTGCACCCTCAGCAAGTTTGCAGATGACACCAAGCTGAATGGTGTAGTTGCCACTTTGTAAGGGCATCCAGAGGGACCTGGACAGGCTGAAGAAGTGGGCCTGTGAGAACCTCTTGAGGTTCAACAAGACTAAGTGCAAGGTCCTACCCCTGGGTTGGGGCAATCCCCGTTTTCAGTACACAATGGGGGATGACATGATTGAGAGGTGCCCTGCAGAGAAGGACCTGGGGGTGCTGGTTGATGAGAAGCTCAACATGAGCTGGTAAGGTGCACTCAAAGCCCAGAAGGTCAACTGTATGCTGGGCTGCACCAAAATAAGCGTAGCCAGCAGGCTGAGGGAGGTGATTCTGTCCCTCTGTTCCTCTCTTGTGAGACCTCATCTGGAGTACTGTGCACAGTTCTGGAATCCTCAGCATAAGAAGGATATATAACTCTTGGAATGGGTCCAGAGGAGGGCTATGAGGATGATCCAAGGGCCGGGGCACCTTCCATATGAGGTCAGGCTGAGAGAGTTGGGGTGGTTCAGCCTGGAGAAGAGAAAGCTCTGAGGAGAACTTATAGCGACCTTCCAGTACATGAAAGGGGCTACAAGAACGCTGGAGAGGGACTATTCATAAAGGCTTGTGGTGATAGGATGAGAGGCAATGGGTATAAACTGGAGAGGGGCAGATTTAGGCTTGGTATAAGGAAGAATTTTTTCTTTATGAGAGTGGTGAGGTACTGGCACAGGCTGCCTAGGGAAGCTGCAGATACCCCATTCCTGGAGGTGTTTAAGGGCAGGTTGGATGGTGCCTTGGGCAGCCTGACCTAGTGGGATGTCCCTGCCAGTGACAGGGAGGTTGCACCTGGATGATCTTTAAGGTTCCTTCCTACCCTAAATATTCTATGATTCTATGAATGCAAAAGAGGAGCAAACCCACTCCTGTTGACACATACATATAAAGCAGCTGAATGCAGGCATGCTCCTGTATGTGCTCCTATAATAAAAGCTTTGTATATGTGTGCTTGACAACAAGTGAGTAAAACACTACATTAACATATACAATTAAAAGAAAGAACTACTTTGCTACGCCAGCATGACCAAGGTCACACCAAGTCTTGTGTAACTGCGTGTACAGTGATGATCACAGAGCAGGGTACACTAGCAAACTTCTACAGCATCAATAACTTTCAGGAAGGAAGTGCAGAAAGCACTTCCTTGAAATGAGAGATTCTAATTAGAGAAATTGTCCTTCATTTTCAAGGTCACATTCACAATTAGCATTTGTGGTTATTTTCTGCCATTCTTCTGCAAGTGAGGAGAAAATGCACAGTGGAAGTTGGCATTTAATGTCAGTGACAGAGTCTCATCATATGTGGCAAACAAGAAAAATCTGTCCCATAACTCTTGGTATCTAGCGGGACCCCAACAACTGCTCTAAAACACAATGATGGGAACTGTTGCTCTAATTCAGTGAGAATAATTCACTGGAAGTGTGATGCACAAATTCTTTCAGATATGATTTAAATACGCCACACAGAAGGTAGCATACCCTGGCATACGTACTATAGAGTGCATACAGACACATTTCACTGACAGGCACCTTAGATAAGTGCTACAGTGTGAAGGCAGCAGCCATACACCTTATATTGCTCATGAAGTTCCTTACATTGCACATGGAAGTTCCACTCACAGCAAGCTAGAGCTCAAAGTAATGAGGAAGGTGTTCCCAGCCTTGAGCAGCACTACCTTGCATCTACGTATTTGGCTGATAGTGTATTTATCTGTCAGAGCCAACCACTACAACTCCATGTCCCACTGTTTTTGTCATTCATCCTGCAGTAAAACTCTCCTCAGGCACTGGTAAGATAATGCTCCACCTCTCCCGACTCTTCCAAGTAGCTCCTTCTGAAAGCAAGAGTTAAAGTATCAGAGAATAGTAAGTGTTGAAAGGGATCTTAATGATCATCCAGGTTGCACAGGCTGGCATCACACACAGTAAAGAGCTTTTCCCTACAAGGCTGTGGAAGCCCCTTACATAATCAGGTTATAGCTTATCCTTGGGATCTACTCCAGATTTACAGCTTCTGGTCTAATGTGCAATCATTTTGTATGGGAAGCCATGATACCCAACTTCTTACCCTAAATGTCAGCCAAAAGGACATATTAGTAAAATTGTCTTTGGCCAAATCTCATGTCAAATGGGAATCTGGAACAGGACAAGAACAGGACTAGAATATGTTGCCAAGAAACATTGTAGAGTGTCTGTTGTTAAAACACGACTGGAGACAGCCCTGGGCAAACTACTTTATGGTAACCCTGCTTGAGCAGGAGAGTTGCACTAGCAACTCAAGATGTCCCTTCCAGCACCAGTGATTCTGTGAAACATTTGTGCAATGTTAGAAGAACCAGCTTAGTTCCTGTGAATTTCAGTTATCACAATGTAGGAACTTCAAAATTTGCAGGTCTCTTACAATACCAGGGAAGGCAAATCCATTTTTAACAAGGTTTTTGATTTAACAGACTTTTCAGTCACTAACTCTGACAGATGTGTCAGTTTCATTAAGAGGGCCCAGAAAAGATCAGCTATGATTTTCAAACAGTTAGAACAACAACAAAATTCGGTAGATTCTTCAAGGCAAACACAGAAGATACTTTCAGCCCTTCAACTGAAGTGAAAACTTTCAGATGCTACAATGAGTCAGAAATCTTTCTGTTTCTACTATTCACTACTTCTGTACTTAATTGAAACATTAACATACAAGTCATACTGGGCATATTTTTGCCAAGATATCCCTTGTTCAGGTTAGGCTACTGCTCAGGGTTGAGTAGTAAGCTCTGCAAAGTTCAGGAGTCCTTAGATTGCCCCCTTCTGCCTATCATACTTGCTCTCCTACTTTATCACCTTGCACATCACAGTGAAGATAATTATTCTCCATGGTTCCTGCAGTTTTTGAGATTCTGACTTCCAAAACGACAGAGTTGTAAGTTAAACTCCCTGATGCAATAAGCAAACTGAGACATCTAACAACTCCATATCACTGAAGGCTGTCTTTACTCCTTGCATCCTTATGCCAGCACTGAGGATCAGCAGAGATGTTTGTCAGCAGTTCTTTTGGCTGATCTAATTTTCACATTATAAGGCAGTGATGCCTTCCTAAGAGATCAGAGAAGTGCAAGATTTAACATACAAGGAGTTTCAAGGATATGTGAAACAGGTACAAGGAAAGATGCAGTCAAATGGAGCCTAACCATTTGGTGGCTCATCATCATGTCCAACCATTCATCAGTAAGACTGAGCTTCAGGAACATTGTGTTACAGCCTGTTTTAGCACTCTTTTTGAACAGCTAAGTTTTCTGGATCTTGTGTCCTCACCTGGCTCATTTCCACACATGCTATGAGACCATCTTCTTATTGAGGCTGATACCAACTGTATTTTTCCCTGTGCTGTACTATATACAATAAAACTAGTGAAATTTTAGTCAAAACGTGTCTTCTGTTCACTGAACTCTATTCTAAATGGCTAGTGGCTCCGTGTCTAGTACTGAGATAACCACCAAAGCAAACTGTCAGACCAGAGGCTGTTTCTTTTAACAAGCATGGCAAAAGAGAGCTATGAAAATGTTAGAGCTTATCTGCAGGAGGCAGTTTGTAGGCCTTACGCAAAACTTACATTCATACACACCAATGGCCACGATAGCCTGCTCTGTTGTCTCTGTTCACAGACTCCATTCCAGCTCAAAAGAACACATGATCTATTATATTTAATTAGAGTAGAATTTTTTATTCTCTCAAGTCCACTTCTCTAGAATGACTTCTGCTTCACACAGCTTAATCAGGGTACAGAAATTCTTTCTTGAAACTAAAAACCTGACAAAACCAAAGCTGCTCAAGGAATGCAACTTGTTACTATGGCAACCCTCTTTTTCTCTGAGCAAACCTGTTTAAATCACTCTGAACACCACAATAAAAACTCAGCTGCCAGATGTATCCATACATAGTACCTGGTTCATTAAGAGAAGGGATATTGCCCAGAAAGAGAGAATCACGAAACAATAGCCCTAATGATGTTTTTGTCAGCCTGTTTACCAGCTGATCCTGCTATCTTCCTGAGCCTTGATTTTCACTTTCTGCAAACAGTCACAACTTTCATAAGATGTAAAAGACGAAGAATATTCTGAGAACTAGATACTGTTAAAAATAAATAAATAAAATATCCTAAGGGAGGGTAGATTTAGACTGGCAATAAGGAAGAAATTTTTTATAATGAGGGTGGTGAAACACTGGCACAGGTCACCCAGGGAGGTAGTGGAGGCCCCATCTCTGGAAATATTAATGGTCTTTATCTTTGGGTCAGTCCAGAAGGAGTCAGGCAGTTGGACTGGATGATCATTGATATGCCCCTTCCAAGTATCATGTGCATATTTTCCTACTGACCCAACATTTTATGAAGCTATTATAAATGCCAAGACATCTTTTCCCAAGCTCAACAGTCCACAAAGGAAAAAGAAAAATTTTTTACTGTAATGAGAATCCTTCTCATTCATTGCTGTAGTTAAGTCTAAGTTGCAATTTTATGGGTCAATCACCTGATGTTAGGAAGTTTCATACTTCAGACAGCCCTGATCTTTATAACCCTGCAGTTTATAAACCCAGCAGTTTGAGTGGGCAGGGTGAGCAAGGAGGGCGCAGAGGGGCTGGAGCATGGCCAGAAGGGACTTAGGACAATGGTGGCTACCTGTCAAAAGATTAAGGCTGCACCAAGCATGATGGAAGCTGCCACGCAGACAGAGCCTCAGTGGGCACATGTAGCTACCCAGACCCTGGGCTGCAGACAGTGCCCCCTCCCACAGCGGCTAACGCCTTTGGCACTGGCTCCACCTGTGGAAACTGTGCTCGGGTGGGGGAACTCCTTCATTTGGTGGAAGAGCTGAGAAAAGAAGTAGAAAGGCTGAGGACCATCAGGGAACGTGAGAGGGAGACAGATCAGAGGAGCAGGGCCCTCTCACAGGCTGCCAGAGCTAGTGAGGTTGAGCACCACCCACCGGTAAGCTGCAAGGCTGGGAGAGAGATGGGGATTGGCAGCAGGTTCCTGTCCAGAGAAGGAAACCGGCTCCCCTGACCCAGACTAACCCCCAGATGCTCCTGGGGAACAAATATGAGGTGCTGCAGGTGCACCCCATCACTAAGGATGCAGAGGACTGCACCCACAGCCTGG
>WAAB01001372.1:0-27890 GCA_013389865.1 Piaya cayana
GATTCTGTGATTCTGTAAAACTTTATGAGGACATTAGAGTACTGGGTAGACAGCATACTCGTAATGTTAGAGGGAACGGAGTAAATGGCGTTTGAAATAGTGTTGCTACTTTCCAAATACTGAGAAATTTTCCTCTGAAATAAGCAAGTGAGTGACAAGGAATCTCTGGATATAGAGCAGAGTAATAGAAAAAAAGTTGTATGCAGGGTGAGATTAGGGCTTGTTATGTATGTTTCAAGAAAGAGTTAAAACAAAGGAATAAAGGAAACAACTTCCAGGTTGGGTCAATGTCCAAGTGTCAGGGAAAACTTTTCAGGGCTATAGATGGAGGCCATAATCACACTATCCTTTCTTCTATTTCTAAGACCAAACATATCTTTAAATATGTTAAGAAGTTGATTAATTGCAGGATATCTGGTCATCTTAGTTTACAGCTCTCTCTAGTAAAAGGTGAATTTCTTAACTAGTCAGGAAATAAAAGATATGAGTTTTAAACTGCCTTAGAGCCAATGAAGAAGACATAAAATGGTTCTCTGTGTGACCTGAAGAGATGAGCAGTAAAAGAAAGATGTAATTTTGCACAGAATTTAAGGGAAAGGGGAGAGCTGACTTAGAGTTTGTGATCGATAAAAAGTAGCATGCTGACTCACAATGCCGCAGCAGGCTTCAAATGACACCTTCAGAAAATGAAAACCAAAGAGAAAAAATGACAAGAAAAGATAAGGAATCATGATACAAAGTGATAGATCTGAAAAGACAAGTGTTACACCATGGCCTTGTACATTGTGGAGAAAGAAATGTGAAGACAAGTTATAGGCTCATAGTACACTGCAAAATACCTCTGCTTTACTAAAGCAGAGAAACACAGAGAAATGGTCTTAAGAGTCTAATAAAGACATACACTTCCATTTTACAAACCCTCCTCTAAAAGATTTTTTTCTAAAAGCATTTGGTTTTATGGTTGATGAGGTGAGACATAGGGGTTGGAGAGCTTGTTGAGGGTTTTTTTTTAATACTCTGATCATTGCCTTGGACTTCTTGGGTGAATGTGTTACCACAAAATGTAATATGTGTGTTCTGTATGGTTTCATGGATTATGTGTGTGGATTGTGTCTGTTCCTTGAGTTCCCATGATTATTTAGTGAGGAAATTGCTTATAATTCCTGGCAGCATGGTAGTTTATTTCTTACTTTAAAGGGCATATCAAATTTCAAAATGTTTTTTCTAAGATCATTACAAAAATAAAAAACAAATGGCAAGGATATCAGCTCTTGTTACCAATTGCCCAGCAAAGTAAAACCACTAAAAATAGGAACAGGAAACAATAATTTCAATGACAAATTATAAAGCTGTTTACTTAGTGTGCTAAGTAATATATTTTTGGTCAAAGATAAAGAGTTTTAAGAGTTACATTTGTTTTGTAGCAGAGGAAAAAGGAAATTGCTATTCCCTGCAGGCTGATATACCTTGTAAAGCAATCTGTCTTCAAACCCAGAATGAAAGAGAGCCAAAAGAAAAAGGGAAAAAATCTCTGAATTACATGATGAGGCTCGTGAGATGCTGCTAGTTGCTCTTTCGTGTTGAAGACCATAGATAATTCATGCTGTGGGTCATACTGAGTATTTCCGGGTTGTTTGGGTTTTTTTTAAATCATAGATTATGATACACTTTATAATTATACAGGTCAAGCAACTACAGTTGTCTGAACAATCAGTACTCTCCACTCATTGCAGTTCCATTTTAGTAAAAAGTGTTTCCTAAAAATCCTCATCCGTTCTTAAGCATGCATATACACACTGATAGATATTAGCACTCATTTTACTGCGATTGACATTTTTGGATAAATTTGGCTTCACTGAAATCCTTGGAACTGCAATTCCTGAGAAATTTGAACTGCAATGTTTTAATCTTAGGATTCTTACTATTCCCACGATAATTTTCAGGGAAGTTTCTATAGAACTGTTTCGATACTTAGCACAGAACTTGCAGAACGGGAAGATGGGAGACAAAGCTGATTTTCCATATTTTTATTTGGCCTTAGATTCCTTCTGTCTCAAGGTTGCTTAAAATAAAATCCATCACTCAAAATCTTTGTGCACTGGAATATGAGGATCTCTTCACAATATCCCTCTCTTGTGCCATCCTGGTTATCAACCCATCCTGCAGAAATTAACTTTGAAAGACATGGTTTAGGAATATTTTTACAGATGTCTTCTGCAAGGGCTGTGCTGAGATGTGGTGCTGTCTCCTGGGAAGTGATTTTCAAGCTTCTTTAAAATTTTCTCTCTCCTTTTGAAACATAATATTTAAATGTCTTTTGTCTTCTGATTCCCAAACTACAAATACGGTGAATCAAAAAAATAATTGTTTATAAGGATTATCAAAAGATAACACAGGGAATCAGAGATTCCTGAAAGCAAATGATGGACTTTAAATTAACTGCAGCTAAAGGGAACACACTGGCCAAAGTGAATTAAAAACTTCCCTAAAAAATTATTAATTCTAACAAGACACTGATTGCTTCAACATTACTGGAAAAACTGGATTTGTAATTTAGGCCGAGGTCATACACTACAACAGTGAAGAAGAAAAGTATTCTGTTTTCTTAATTTTGAAAATGATGTCATTATGCCTTGGGAAGTATTACAATATTTTAGTAATCAGCTGCAATGCTCATTAGTCTGCCTATTATATCTGAAGCACTTGTATTTGTTGAAGTAGCAGCAGCTGAGATAAAAGAAATTTGAAAGTGAAATTATTACAAATTTGAGTCAGTGCCTTTTTCACACTGGAAGCTTGCAATATTACACTTAATGAGCTGATGCCCCAAACTCCAAATATGAATTCTTATTTTCTAACCTCTTTTGAACTTCTTATGAGAAATTACTTTCTGATCTCAATTTATGAAGGGACAGTGTTTTTTGTTTACTGACTTCTTTGTCCTGAAAGAAAAGGAGGGGGAAAGTGAAATTGTTAACTAGTTCACAAATCAAACTTCGTTTCTCAAAGCAGAATGTGAACCACTTGATAGAGGAGAAAGTAAGCTGAGGTAGATTTACAGTGATACAAACGGAACCATAGTTTTATGGCCAAATAAATTTAAATTAATGTCTATTGGCTGAACTCATATACTCAGAGTGCTTCCTTTATATGCATCCTTTAAAATGAACTAAGAATTTGGTTATTTTTAAAAAGCAACTGGAAGGGAAAAAGTGGAGGCTTGCATATCTTATGAACTAATCCTCAGAGCGCAGATGGAAGACTGCTTAAGGCAAAGCAGTTCAAATGCATGTGGCAGATTTCAGGAACTGGGCCTGGATTAACCTGGGCCAAATATGGAATGAATTCACATAAAATTGTTTTTGTTTGTCAACTTTAAAGTTTTCATGCAGATAAATTGAGCAAGTCATTTTAAAACAAGGAGATTGTTATTGGATTAATTATGAATTAATTGGGGGTTTTTTATTGCAAATCAACTGATACCCTGTATGTACATAATGAATAGACATAAACAGCAGGAAAAGGCTTGCATTTGAGAACCAGAGTAGAAGGAAAACATCAGTCTTAATTAGGCAATTTGAAAGTGATATGTAGTGCGATAGGAAAAGTATCAGATCACAAGAAATGAAAACATTTATGTTTTAATAGATTCCTTTTGGTGACCTTCACTACAATAACTTCTCTTTGATAAAGTATGACAGGTGCTGTCAAGTTAAATGGTCAACATACTCATTATTTAAAGAATAACATTTTTGTAGCAGTAATCTTGAAAGTGTTCAAGAAATAACCTAGTTCCTGCAAGCCTTAAAGCTTTTGTGTAAGTATCAAGCAATAGCGCCAAAGTGCATAGCTGTACTGACCGAAAAACTGGGACAAAATAAGGAATATACTGGTAAAAAAAATGGTCTGGACATGTATATCTGTGTGTACAAATACTTAAGAATGTAAGCCCACATTTTTACCACCATATGGGTTTTTTTATCCTCTACTTAATCCTTGCAGTAAATTGTCTTTGTATCTGGGATAGAAACCTACAGAAGAGACTATAGGAGGCCAAAATGTACAATATTATTGAAAACTGTCCATCCAGAGCTGTTAAAATGACAATGTACATGAAAAGGCTTTATTTTTACTTTTTATAGGAAAATACTAGCTGACCTTTGTAATTACAGACATAATCTCCACCCAAAAAGTTAATCCAAAACAAATAGAGTAATGTTCCTATAGCTCATCTTAACATTTTATTCTCCACAGCCCCATGGTGCAATGTTTGTCTTTTAAGAACTATTACCTCAAATATAAGCAAGACACAATGTCTCTGTTGGCATGTGAGTCTGTACAACCGTACTTCATCTTACCACACCTGAACTAAGACTTAGGCATTTTACCTCAGCTGATGACCTCAGTTCTTCAGTCAAAAGTGGAGAGAAACCAGTCCTTGAAGACAGTACCTCTCTTAGAAACCTAGACATGCCTATGTCTCTTCAGAAGCTATGCAAATTAAATAAGCAATTGAGATCAAACACACACAAAATGAATCCTGTTTCAGACAGAGTAATTTCTTTTGGATTACAGTTGACATTTCCATTTTCACTTTGGTAATATTCTGTATTTACTTCTGTACTAAGGGATGTGGCACACTTTTCTAAGACATATTTTGCTTCTGTGGACAGATTAAGTAACTCTTAACACCCAAGTCTGCAGACAGCAACAAAAAAAAAAAACTGACACATTTGAGCACACTGACAGATTCAGATCTCCACCCAAAACCTCTTTATAGCCCCAGCATTTGACAAAAATCCCACTGATATCATACACCTTCCATTGTTTTGGAAGAGGGACCTTCCTAGTAAAAAGTGCATTATTTCAGGTAGAGTTGGCATTGTTTCTTCTTTGTGAAACCTGCTTTTTTTTGTTGTTGTTGTTGTTCTTACAGCAAATCAGGAATGAAACCTCAAGCCCTAGAGATGCTCCTCCTAATTTCACTAAGCATACACAAGAAATAAGATGTCTCCTGAATCACCCCATGACCAATGCACAACCTAAAGCCTGATAGCTTACTATCTACATTAGCACCTATAATGTTTATGAGCAAGTGATATGTCAGACATACAGTGGTGTTTAACACGCTGCCCATTCTCCCTGTTTCAAAGAGACTTTATTAATTCTCTCCACCAGTAGTTTTTGCTAAGTACTGTCTTCTCAACAATGTCCACCATATTATAACAAATTTTGTTACTATTATGAAAATTACCTAAGTCCTTTTCCCATTTAAATTTAGTATTGTGTTGATTAAATAAATCTTCTTGTTGTTTCTCTCAAGTGGCAGATCCTGCTGTGTTTCAGGACATATCTTTGGCCAACACTGATTATGTAGTACAATGTTTACTTCCAGTTCTAACCCAAGTGTTTGTGGGATGGAAAACAAATTTTATTTTCATTTAAATGGCTTTCATTTTTTAAAACTTATTCCTTGTGAATAAGTCCAGAATTACAGATGTTTTTCTGTTACTGCACTCAGTTTTCTTGCTTGCTGTCTTTGTGATGGACTTTTTGCCAAAGTGTGATACCTGCCAGGAAGATCACATGAGAGGAGGGATTTTTTTTATAATGCCCTGTTTTTAAAAAAACTCAATCCCTAAACGAGAAAGATAAAATGGTTCATGATTACCTGTTATTTGAAGAATTGCACTAAAATACTAAACCAGGCACATTTACTATCATAAGGTTAGAGTTTTACTTTCCTTTTCCTAATGTCTGAGGTGAAGAAAAGTAGCTAGATACTAATAGTGGCCTTTTTTAAACAATAATTGGTGTTGGTAATAAGGGCTGAGCTGACAGCCAGCTGTGCTACTTCCTGCAGTGAGGAAGGGGAAAGGCGTCTGCAAATGATTACCAATTTCAAGTATTTCTGGCAGTCAAGGTTTCATTAAAAAAAAATTAGTAAAATAACTTTGTACTTTTAAAAATGTTTCCTATGTTTGAAAAAAAATGGTCCATGTGAAGACTTTAGAGAAGAACTGCTGCGAACTGCACAAATCAAGGGTATTGCCCAGTTGGGCTGCCGGCCTACATTGTAGACTTAGTCTTTAGTAAAACTCTTCTCCTGCCAATTAAAGAATAAAGGTTCAGGAGCCTGCAGGCCTTTCCAGTATGTTGGGTGTGACTTTTAACCCCTCATTTTACCCTCTTTATATGGCTCTCCTTTATACCACACTCTGATATGTCAGTGGTGCCCAGTAGTGCTGCTGTGGGTCAGGCTGGGTTAGTACTTTTGTTACAGACTTTACTTCCTGGGGATGTGTAAGTCAGCTGTAGAAATTAATCAGAAATTAGAGCTTTTCACGCATGTGTTACTGATCATTTATTATCTTTTTCCCCATTGACCTTCCTGTGATAAGGAACACAATCCTAAAAGAAGTTGGTTAAGACATTAAGGGATTTGGGTGAAGAGGAGCAATGTGACTTTGAAGAAAACATGACCAGCAAGAGCCTTCAGCACGCTCCTGAATCCTAGTCCTACCATCATTTTTTTTTTCTATGTAACATCTTTTATGTGATTATTTTCCAAGTATGACAAGACTGCTACATTCCTGCTAAGTCATCAAGGCACTGTTGATTTTCATACCCATTGTGATGAATAAGGAGGTTCACATCTTCTATCCATGTAGTCTCTAGCCAAAGGTCATTTATTTTTCTACCTCTCATTTTATCAAGAAATCACATTTTCTTTTATAGAGCATCTAAGGCGAGTGAAAATTTGGGAAATTCTCTGAGATCCTTGAAGATGAGAAATTTATTTGAAGTGTAGTTTGGTTTTATTTGTTAGTAATTGTTTCTGATAAGTTATTACTGCAAGTACGGGAAACAACAGATTTTTTTTTCTTTCCTGGCTGTTCACTACACAGTGAGAGAAGCTATTATACTCTTATTGGGAAATAGATGACATTTTATATCTTTCTAAATTAAAAACCTACTTAACCTGCTACTTGTTGATGCAGGAGACTTTATGTATATGCTTCCCCAAAGGTGCTTTCTACACAACAAATCTAGCTTTCTTGGCTGTGGCTGTGGAGGAATCTTGGATACTAAAACCTGTACAGTTCAATAATGGAATAAAAAGCTGAATGTGATGCTACTGTTCTTCAAGTCATATCCTGACTGGGAGAGATCTAGGAGCAGGGCATCACAGAGAACAGCTTAAGTGAAATGTGAAATGGGAGAGAGCTGTACACAAGCAGTTGGAAACCTTTGAAGAGTTTGGGGTGGTTTTTTTTGTGCACATCTCCTAATTCACTTGAATTGAAAAGCTGAAGAAATCTTTTTTCTAGAACAAAATGAGAAACAATTTAAACATGCAGTACATATATAGGTTGACAGATAAAAATACTGGGGAACTGAGGACAATTGAAGAACTGATTTTTTTGTAGAGGTAGAGAAACTCCCTTGATGGAGGAACAGATATAAAACTGATTCTACTACTTAGCTTAAAAACATGGAAACAGTAAAAATAAGAGTGGGAAAATAATGAAAACACAGAAAATGTTAGATAGAAGAAGTTAGAAAATATTAGACAGAAGTCTAATAACAATATTTACAGCATATACTTTGATAATAATTTCTCCAAGCCACATCTTCAACCTAAAAGAGCATTGCAAAGAAAGGCTACACCTGGGAAAAGAATCATAGAAATGCTACTTAAAAGAGTGTTTACATAAACTTTGATGTTACTGGAAACAGAGGTAATGAACTACATCTTACAAGTTTGGCAAAAACTAAGATTAGAGAGAAATTGCAGGAAAACCAAGGCATCCAAATCTTAAATCTATAAAAAACCTTATCTCTTATGATATTTAAAACTGACATTTTCTGTTAAATATTTTTAAGGCAAAAGTATGTCCTTATTTGGAATAAAAAAAGCTGTTGGCACTAAGTATAATATAGCTTTGAAAAATCAGAAAGGGGTGGCTTAAGCTATTCTTTCTGGATTTGTAAATGCAGAAGATGTAAAAAAAAAATGTGCAGACTAAATGGCCAGCAAAATGAGGGTATAAACCGATAATAGGACACATCCATTTTGTATGCTCTTTGTTGTTATTTGAGAAAATTTTAATATTTCAAAATACTTCTTGTCTCAATTAACAAATTAGCAGTTTATTTGGATTAAAAAAATAAGCTAGCTTCAAGTTATTGGGTTACAAATGAATTGTTCTACAGCTGCAAAATCAAGTGCCTTAGCTGAGTTAATGCTTTTCATTTCTTTTGCATGTGTCAGCATTAATGGAGGCAGGCTTCTATAAAGCCTTGCATGTGAAGATGGTGCTGAGCAGACTAGATTCAGTTCTGTTGAATGCTTTTTGCATTTTTTTTGGAATAACACAGAAAGGAAGACTTCAAATCAGGCTGAACTTCAAGCAAAAGTTAATGCTATTCTCTTTTGGGTTCAACCACCCACTTTGCTTAAGGTCACTAGTTGAGGTTAATGCTGCACAGAGGGGCCGCAGCAAACTTGGCATCTCCTTGATTAGGCTCCCTGCTGATCTAATACACATACCAGCTCACTTGCCAAGTCAAATAACACATTTAGTGAATTGGAAATAAGATTTAAGTGAGCCAGCACAATGCGGCTTGCCCTCTCATCTTTTTACCGAATCCTTCTCTTTGTATGCTAGACTGTGAAAACTGCTCTTGTTAGAGGACTTAATCTTCATTTTTTCCTGTAGATTATTTGGAAACAGGTCAATTGAATGTTGGAGCTGCTAACTCCTCCTACCAAAGAAAGAAACCTCTTGTGGCATACTGATTGCATCATTTAAATGAAAGGCTGTTATTATTAAAAAGAAAATACTGTAGTATAAGGTTGTCTTAGAATGGGGGGGAAAATGTAGTATTAAATGCAACCCCTTTTTAAATAATGTGTTTATTCCTTTGTCTTCGAGACTCTTTTCTCAAGAGTGCTTTGCATTAACTGCTGGTGAGTAGTAATTTACGAGTTGATCACATCAGTACATATATTCATCTCTTGTGGCTGTACTAGAGTAGTTAATTCTTAAATACAGTAAGATACAATAGAGGGACATTTCTATAGGACATTTCTATAATACCTTTCATAAAAGCAAAATAAATCACATCACATACTCTTTGACTTTGAACTATTCTGTATTTTAATGAAAGAAAATCAGAACTAAAGTTAAACCTTCACAGTTTGTTGTCAGTTTGTTTTTATTATTTTTAGGAGAGATGTTACTGTGTGAGGTATAATTTGAGATTTAGCATAGATTTGTCATAGATTTTAATGCCATTTATGGTGTAATAATCTGTAACTGTTCCATATCGCCACACTAGGTGTTCAGGGTTATGATGTGTATTGACTTTTTTATGATCTTCTTATCTCTTCTGGTTGTACAGATTTATGCGCATCTCTTCCTTGCCTAACTCCTGAAATAAGAGTTTGCTTTCTGAAGTGCTCTTGTTTTTCAATTTCTTTTATTTATCTTTTTTTCCTTTAGTAAATACAAAAGTACCATTGAAAGGGGAAAATGGAAAAAGCTGACATTTATTACTTCACAGCAATGACAGAGGATTTAAAATACTACATTAAAAAGTAAAAATTTATCTGTGTGACCTACAACTGCTAGATAAAATTATTCCTTTTCTTTCAGAGTAATGACCAGCACACTTGGCTTCTAATGAATTCACTTACTACATTTTAATCTCCGGTTAGGGAATTTGAGGTAGTGGCAAAACATCTTGGCACTTTCTTTTTTTCTGACCATTGGCATGCTTTCTTCAGTGTACCTTTTAAAAGCCAAGAAGCTGTTGACTTTGTAGCAGATGTTTGGTGGGAGCACAGGCAAATAGGTAAATAAGACAGCAACCTGTTCAACCAACGTAACAAAGAGGAAACCTGTTCTGCTGTCAGGTCCTCCTGTGTTTCTGCAAAGGAGTGGCAGAGCAGATGCCCTCCCTTGCCATTGTCCAGAGAGGAGAGGAGAGGAGAGGAGAGGAGAGGAGAGGAGAGGAGAGGAGAGGAGAGGAGAGGAGAGGAGAGGAGAGGAGAGGAGAGGAGAGGAGAGGATAGGAGAGGAGAGGAGAGGAGAGGAGAGGAGAGGAAGTGTTGAGTTACTTGTTGGGGATTCATAGACAATTGGAGCAGGAAATAAGTCTGTACTGTTTATGAAATTCATAAAAGGGCAAGTGACAAAAATTAAATTGTTGGGAAGGAAATGTTTTTTTGTTGCTTTCAGAACTATTCACCATCCAAAGTAATATTTATCATTCTAAGACCTGATTTGCAGCTTCGCATTAGCTTGTCCAACCTAATACACTGCAGGCTTATTGCTAAATGCTTTAATTTTTTTTAAAGTGTTTAGCATTTTCCAAGATCAAACATGAAAAATGTCTCCTGTTTCCATTAAGAAAATCCTCCAGCAGCAGGAGGATTTGCATCTGGAAAGATGAGTATGCATGCAGTCAGGAAATGATTTGTTGAAAAGGCAGCAGACCCTTAGAAAACTCTGTCTTCAAAAGTGGAACCTTCCAAGGAAAAACAAGGTTTCTTTGCAATTATTCCTTCCTAGAATGAAGTTTTCTCAGCATCCTAGGCACAAAGGAGGAAGAAAAAATGATGCTATGTGGTCACAGAAGTGTCTCCCTCTGCAAATACATGCATAGGTCTTAGGGTCTCTGTGGTGTCATGCATACAGCTTGGAGAATAGACAAGGAAAGAGAATACAGCTTGCCACGCTCTAGAGTTAAATCCATCACTATACTTTTCCTGCGATGCTGAGTGAGTCACTTTAATCACTGCTTCTAAGGTGACCATTAATTGCACACCCTCCAATGTCACACAGTTTTCCCCTCTCTGAATGAAGGTAGATAATGTGTTTTGAATACAAATGTAAAATGCAATAAAAAGAGTCAAATCTGAAAATACACCTATACATGTGTTAAGCATAGCATAAATTAGGGGTCACCTTTGGTGGTACAAGCATGGCTGCCTCTGAAGATATGCAAAAGTACTGTCAGAAAGGTATTGCTGGTATTTGTAAAGTTTTACAATATTGTAACAGTGAGTAAAACTTCTATGGAGAAGTAAATTCTATGCTCACTTTTAGTCTTACATAACTGGTAGTCAATCACAATCACTGTTCGTCTGGTTTAATAATGTATGATGTTCTTAACTTGTAGGTATTTAAGTTTATAAACTTTAACAAGGTTTCATGTAATTTCTTATGTTTCATAGAATGTATGTATGTATGTATCTGTGTATGTAAAACACCTCCCTCATTCAGACAGGTGTAAAACTTCATATTATCTTTAGTGAATTAGTTAAGGAAAGAAAATGTTAAAGTTCACTGTTTGCCTTTTCCTTGCCCCTGCTATGGCACACTTTAAATTCTTATGTCTAATCTTTCTGTCATTCAAGAATCTATATAAGTCTAGGACTCCCTCTCTTTTCTTTAGATAGATGTTAATATATTTTTGTACTCATCTGTCTTGCTAGATGACTCCATTATTAATACTTAATTGCACTTTTATGAAGCCCAGTGTCATTAACATCTAACCCTTCATGGAAGAAGCAAAGTTGAAGTGTTTGCAAGGTACATGGGGGTGACTGACCCAAATGTTTGATCTAGTTTCCCAGAAACTCATGTTTTGTTTGTTCCTAAATGCTGTGCCACAGCTAATCCAAATGTAAGGTCTTAGAGCAGTGAAGCATTTTCACCTCTCTGCAGTGTGTCAGCAGGGGATCATAAAAGCAGCATATTAATGTTTTTTCCTGTTAAAGAGTCTAATTTCTCTGCACTGATGCCTTTCCTCTTGTTGTCTTGCAACTACTACCATATTAAGATTTTAATAACAGGCAAGTTTTATTATTAATGGTCTTAAAAGGACCTGCTACTCATTGGATTCAGTGAGATACTCATCAAAGGATAGCGCATGAGACGAGAGCAGCTGATGTCTAAGAAGTGGTTGATGAGACATGAGTGTAAAATAAAAGTGCATTGGTACAGGGGGATCATGACTTAGTATTTTTCAGGTTTGGATCATTTCATTCCATCTGCTAAAATTCCCACAGTACTTTCCATCAGAGTGCTGTTACCTGTTTTTTCCAAGCTATATGTCATCACTGTGCATACAGCTGCTGCAGATACTGAATTTAATGATTTCCACTGGGTTTCTGACGCGGTGGTTAATATAGATGCATATTACTACCTATACAGGCAATAGTGAGATTCACGTTCAAAAATAAAGCTAGTGGTAAAGGGGATCATCAAATATTTTATCCCACAATTTTTAAATTATACCTTTGTCTACTTTTTCAGGTAGAATAGTTTAAAACTTAATTTATAATTTGTTTCTAATATTCACGTAAAAATCTGAAATGTCACAAGACTTTATACAGTTCTAATGTATAAAACACACTGATGTAAGGAGATTTTGCCTTTCACAGGAAAATATTTTAGGTCTCTACCTTATACTGAAACAGGTTTATAAATACCACTGTTGACTGTATAAATTAGTATTTTTATGAGGAGCCAAGAGGAAAACCAATATCAATTTCTATATGACTTGAGTGCAAAGCCTTCATTAACTGAAAAATTTGCAACTAAGATCTCAATAATTCCTTGGTGTTTTATTCATTAGATTGGATATATTTTTTACATAAGAAACATAGGTCTATATCCACAGCAGATTTTCATATACATATTTAGATCTTGTAGAAAAAAAATACATCTAAAGAAATTTGACCCTCAAATTACTCTTTCAAGCTATCATTTTTCTCCATTAGATACTTGTTGCTACATTGTAACAACAAATTATTTTCATAATAAAAGAAATTTGAATCGCTTTTTGACCGAAATTAGCTTTTCCTGTGATCAAGACTAAAAACACTCTATGTACAAAGTAGTTCTAATGTATTATTCTGCTGCACATTGTCAAAGAAAATAGTAATGAATCACATAATCTCAATATAGTCTTACCATCTTGTCCCTATGAAATATGGATATCCAATAAAGAAGTCCATGAAGTATTACCAAAAAGAAGGTCATGCTTCTTAAGTTATTACATTTGAAGTGATAATGAAAGGACTTTTCAAAACATAATTTGAATTCTTTTAGCTATTTGGCCCTTTAAGGGCTTTCAGTGTTATTCCACATGACACAAAATACTAATCATCTAGTAGCAGAAGTAGTGCAGAGGTGGCATTGCTAATTAGTTGTGCCAAATTTCTACAATATATTTTTCCTCTGCTGAAAACACTCTTTGTGTGAACATAGAGCATGCTCCCCATCTCCCAAGTATCACAGATTCAACTTTTTTTCTGCAACTAGGAGAGTATGGTCAACATTCTGTAAGCCACTGCTAACATCAAAGGCTTGTTCTGATCAATAGTCAGTGTTATTTAGGTCTATAAGTCATTTTGATCCACTGAAGAGGCTGACCTAAAAAACTTCATTGTTAAAAAAAAAGTTCAATAGTTTGAACAATCATATGACCCAAATAGCTAGCCATGCACCACACACAGCAAGATTTGTGGTGAAAAGGAAGAAATTTGCTCTGTTAAAAAGTAAAGCTCCGGTTTTTTTCCCCAGCAGAGATGAGAATTTTTACAATGCTGTAAAATTTTTCCTGCATTTTCTTATTATCTGAGTTGATGGACTAATTAGAAGCAGTCAAAGTTATATCTAGGTGTTCCAATAAAAAGTAGTTCTAATTGCCCTAAGACTGAGGATAATTCAATTACAAATCTTTTCAATTTGATTCATTCCTTTCTTCCTAAAGAAGGATTATGTTGATGGGTTTCAGGTAATGGAACTGGGTGGCTTAGGAGGGGCATTAAAACATCCTTACAGCTTTAACTAATGTGATTAAGTTTTATGAAGTTTGTTTTTCTTCTTAAAATCTTACAGAGGTCAAGTACTCATGTGATTCCCCTGGAGCGGTGGTTGAGAAGTTGGTTAAGTTGAGGACAAGGTAGTAATCTCTTGTAATGTGCTCATTAATTATTAGTTATTTCCCACATCACATAACCTTAGATAGTAAATAATAATAATAAAAAAAAGCTTAATGCTTTTCATCTCCTTAATTAGTGATTCTTAGTACAGGACCACTTCTTGGATAACACCTTGTTATAAGTTCACAATTCTGTGATCATTATGGAGGCAGGATTGACAAATATTTGTCAGTGCCCCATCCCTGGAGGTGTTCAAGGCCAGGTTAGATGGGGCTTTAAGCAACCTGATCCAGTGGGAGGTGTCCCTGCCCATGGCAGGTGGTTGGAACTGGATGGGATTTAAGGTCCCTTCCAACCCAAATCATTCTATGATTCTTTGATTCTGTGAAAATTCTTGCTGATTTTAAATGCATAGAGACAGGGACAACATTTTTTAAATCTGTTGGTGTTCACCATGAAAGAAAGAGATGTTCGTGTTCATAAAAGAAGATGTCAGAACATTACTTACTCATTCTACAGTTAAACTTTGGCCACAGAGTCATAACCATGTGACGAGAGGTGGCAAAGTTTTCTTACTGCATCTGTCATCAGAATGCAAGCCTGCTTTGGTGCAGATGGCTCATGGAAGAGTCTCAAGCAGTGACATAGTCAGTCCTCAGTGCTGCAGCAACATTATTTCCCCATTCAGATTTATTAGTGTACTCCCATAGAATCAATTCTTTCATTAGAAAAATGTTTAAAAAGACAGAAAAAGAGAGAGCAGTTATTAAAAATAAAGCAAATAACTTAAAATTTAAAATAAATAAATAAAATTAAAAGAAATCTCAAACATTTAACTTCAGTCAAGAAAAGAACATAGAAATTAAATGATACTATATGTATGCCTTATAAATTATACACAGTTCAGTATTGGCGCCTACTTTATTCGTGGCCTATTTGAAAATACGGGCCAATTAGTTAGATTTGATCAACACATGTAATACAAAGAATTGGTGAAACATGGTCGCATTCATTCTTTAACTTTTGGGAGATCCTTCCTGTCAAGACATGAAGAATTTTTTTATCAGAATGACACAATGTTTTTTTTGTTATTTTAAGTAGGTAGAATCTGTTTGTTAGGAATGATTCATATGCCTCTGAGCAAAAGGCATTACTGGATAGATTTTTTTCTGGTAACACATAATCTTTTAATATATTGTGCAGTGGTAAGAGTGGCAATTATACCCCCACACAGAGCATACTGCTTTTTAATACCTGTTCACTACTCATGAAGCCTCTCCAGCATTTTTCACAGAATCACTAGGTTGGAAAAAAGACCCACAGGATCATCAAGTCCAACAATCCACTTGTCTTTTAAATACCTCCAGGGATGTTGACTCAACCACCTCCCTGGGCAGCATCTTCCAGTGCCCAATGACGCTTTGTGTGAATTTTTTTTTTCTGATGTCCAGACTAAACTTCCCCGGGTGGAGTTTGAGGCCATTCCCCCCTTGTTCTGTCACCTGTCACTTGGGAGAAGAGCCAACTCCCTCCTCTCTACAACCTCCTTTCAGGTAGTTGTAGAAAGCAATAAGGTCTCCCCTCACCCTCCTCTTCTCCAGGCTAAACAACCCTAGTTCCCTCAGCCACTACTTGTAAGACTTGTTCTCCAGTCCCTTCACCAGCCTAGTTGCTCTTCTCTGGACTCACTCCAGAGCCTTAGCATCCTTCTTGTGGTGAGGGGCACAGAACTGAACACAGGATTCAAGGAGTGGTCTCACCAGTGCCGAGTACAGAGGGAGAATAACCTCCCTGGACCTGCTGATCACACCGTTTCTCATACAAGCCAAGATGCCATTGGCCTTCTTGGCCACCTGGGCACACTGCTGGCTCATGTTCAGCCGGCTGTCGACCAACACCCCCAGGTCCCTCTCCTCCTGGCAGCTCTCCAGACAGACTTCTCCCAGTCTGTAGCTCTACATAGGGTTGTTGTGCCCCAAGTGCAGGATCTGGCACTTGGCCTTGTTAAACGCATGCCATTAGACTCAGTCCAGTTTTCCAGCCTGTTAAGATCCCTTTGCAGAACCTCCCTACCTTCCAGCAGACCAACACTTCCACCCAGCTTAGTGTCATCTGCAAACTTGCTAAGGGTGCACTCAATACCTTCATCCAGGTCATTGATAAAGATGTTGATCAGGGCTGGACCCAGCACTGAATCCTGGGGAACTCCACTTGTAACTGGCCTCCAACTGGAAATACTGGTCTATTAAGTAAATTTGCTTCTGATAAAGAAAAATAAGCATAATTATTATGTTAAACTTCATTTAATGCATCTGTTCATGGGATATTTGCATTTTTGTAGCATCTTACGTTTTGCCTTCAAAAAGGGAATTTTAAATAATAGTGCAATCTTCCACTTGCAAAAAATGGTTCTGTGACTTGAGAACAGTCTTGACATGAGTCCTCAAGATATACTTTTTAGAGGCCTTGATTTTGTTGTGTGAAACTCTTTTTTTACCAAGCCTGCTTTTCTAATTAAAATATAGGAGACAATGGACATGACCACCTTCAGAGCTTAATCTCTTTTAAAATTATGCTCAGTCAACATTTTCACCAGAATAAAGCATTAAAGTAGTATTTTAAATTCCTGCTTCTGTTCATGGGTTTAAACTCAGGGCCAAATCAAGAACATGGAAATGATGAAACATTTATCAATAATTTTTGACCCAATCTAAAATGTACCTTGTAGTGCTGCAGAGAGCATGTTCCTCCCATCCTCCCATGTTCTTGTTCATTTTTCTCTATAAATTGCCCTGCTCATTGTAATGGCTGAACCAGCAAAGTACTGCTATCTTTTCTTTATTGTTCCTATCTAAGGAATTGATGCTTATGATCCATTTTGACTTATATAGAGTCTTTGCATTAATTAAATTCACTTCAAACTAAAGTTATTCTACTTGACTGTATAAATGTGCCTTAATTACATGAATAGAACTATAGCCAGATCCCTGAATCAGTGCGGATTAAAACATCATTTCACAGCCAAACAGAAACATGTTCCCAATCACTGCACTTGAATTATTGTTATGTAGCTTGGGGCTTGTATTAAAATCACTGAATAATTGCAATCAGATTATTATAATCAAGTACAGGAGCAGTAATTACAGGTTACAGTCATTTTAAGCTGCCCTGGAAGTCCCATATACTGATCATATGCATATTAAAAGTTTATGTTAGTGATAAAATTAATGAACAGGATTGTAAGCTCCTGTCTGTGAGATAGGTGTCACATATCTTACTATATAGGGAGTTGTATAATATTTTGCACAGCAAGGACATCAAGTCTATTTACATTCTTTTTTTTTTTTTGTGCTCACATCAAAAAGCTATCAACACAAGAAAGGGGAAAAAAAATTCCCCATCTATAATCTGCTGCTTTACTCCATCCAAATTTAAGTACTGCTTAAAGATGTTCTCATTTTCCATTGTGAGACTTTGCCAGAAGCATTGTTCATACCTATTTGTTGTACTCACTAGTAACACAGAGAGAATTGTGTGAAAGACAGAAAGAATGTTAAATTTTGTCAACATGAGGGCCTTAGAGACATAAACATACAGTTTTATTTCTGGGGTATGCTGGAGGACAACATGGAGGAGAGAATAATTTACGACAGAGAAGAATAAGTAGTAAAAGAAAACTTTTCCATCCTGCTTCATATGGTCGTATTTTGGAAAGCCCATAAAATAAATAGGTATTTCTGATTTCCTGAGGGCTATATTAAAACCAGAAATCCATGCTGTCTTAATATGCTGATTAAAAGACAAAAACTGTACTGGTTTGACTTTAGGATCTTGTTCTTTGAATCAAATGATGAAAATGGAATATGAGATATGAAGTGGATTGTGATGGTCTGGCTCTAAAATCAGACACTGAAACTGAAATAAGGAGACTTCTTATCACAGAGAAATGTCTTATGAACATGAATGCTAACCACAAAATAACTTCACTATGACTTTGCAAGAGAACAGAAAGAGAAGTGCAAGAGGAACACAGACAATATTCAGAGGGACCATGCAACGAAACATGATAGCAAGGTTCTCATATTGTACAAAGACCTCAAAAGAGAATTTTCTCTGAGCCTTTATTCAGGCAGGTAGTGGAGGTTAAATTTATGACAATTAAATATGAATGGATAAGAAAAACTCATTCACATTTGTAAAGTACTAGGCTACTCCTTTGTCAACCTTGCAGGTATTCTTCAGCCACCACAACAGCCAGCATGAGCCAGATAAAAGGACAACCAAATACCCAGGTGCCACTGCAGGAAAATTACACACTATGGCTCAGCAGCTGGGCTGCAGAGCTGTCACTGTGTTGACCAGCATAGTTGGCTTAGATTCTGGGCCTGGTGGAAGGGAAGCGGGAAACATGGACATGGCTAGAAGTAAGTCTAAAGGAGAAGAAGGCACAGTGCCAAGTGGGTGACAAAACCTAAGCACCTGCCAGTGAGGTTTAGAGCTTGTAAAAATACCAAATGAAGTTTAGGAATGCTAGTTTTACAGATTCATTACACAGAAACTAGATATCTAATTACTGAGGTGTAACATCTGTAATGAGGCCCAACAGTGGCACTTTCTGAGAGGAGTCTGGGAAACCTGGACCTTGCTCATTTACAAGAGTGAACAGGTTGGCTTGGGCACTAGGAAGTGCCCAAACCCTTTCTATGTGGTGTGTAAGGAAGGTAAAAATGGATAAATGAAGTTGGTGACACACTTCACAGAATTATTCTTTAAAAAATGGTGCATAGCAAAAACTTCATGATACACTGGTTTACAGTATCACCATTAAAGAAATGTATCTCAGTGAAAAGGACAGATGTATGGATTTTCACTTGCAAAGCATAGTAAGATCAATTATTTACACAAAATTGCTGAGATACTCTTCACCTCATCCCCATAACACACATAAAAGTATTATGTTTTTCTGCAAAAAACCCACTGAGGAAAAATTATGACTGAAAGAGCATTTTTTGGGAGAAAAGAAAGGATAAAACTAAAAGTTTAAACTGCCCACAGAGGTCAAAAATGCTCCCATAGTGTAAATAATCATGGGTTTAATGGTATTGAAGTGCACCAGAGAAAAAGTATTGCTTTCCTTGCAAGCAGTATGAACAGTATCTCTGGTTGCTCATCTTCCCGTGGATGCACAAGTGTGGAAGTCTTGATATGTTTTCAGCAAATCTATGCCACTTATTCACCAAGCTCTGTGCTGCACTGCATACTGGGAATTAAAATCTGACACATCAGGGCTATATTCGGAGTGAGAAGTCTGAAGGAGTTCATTTGTAATGAACTATTTTATTTGTGAACTTCTTTCAGTTGTATAAAAAATGTCAGCACCTCTGTGTTAGAAGGACACACTGGGGTTTGAGATTACTGCAAATAACAGTTTTGTAGAGCTGCCTATGTAATGAAGAGCAGTTTTTATTGGAGTGCAGAGGTTTTATCACTGAAAAAGCACTCCTTTGATGCATACATGTACTCCTAGGCCAATCATGTGAACACTGAGATAGCACTAAGACCTAAAATTTTCTAAGAACAGCAAGGGATTTTTTTATTCTCTCTGTCTCTTACCCGTTTTGTTTTAAAGTCCTGTACTTTGCAGCATCTGGTGAAATTCATAAAAAGTGACATTTTGATAAGCAAACCAGTGAACATGAAAAACTCATTGATAGGTATTGGGCTTACCACTACTATAGTTTAGCCTACAGATTATTTCCCCTATTTGTCTTCATTTTTACTTCCTTAACACACACTTTGCAGGTATTTGCAATCCTCCCTAATATAAAATTCAATATTTCAGACTAGTAATATTTTTTAGATTTCTTTATTAGTCCTACTATCCTACAGCTTTCCAGAGGAACAAGAATGAAGCTAACATTTTTCATCCTAATGGTTGCCAAAATGTAGAAAAATTAAGGTAAAAATTAAGTTGTTATTTTTGATCCTTCTGATTCTGGGTATAACACTGAATGTTCTTGAAAATTGTAACATCTGAGCTCAACTTTTACCTTATGAAATTTAAACAGATGGAAAAGAGCAAAACTAATACAACTCTTCAACCTGAAATGTTTTTGCATCTCTGTCAGGCAGAAGTGGAGTCAGTGATGTATTGAGAAGAAATTTCTGTTCCACTATTTAAGGTGCCTGGACAACAATGACTCTTTTCTTTACATTTGCTTGAGGCTTCATGGGTCATGCTTGCACTTTGAGGCAGAAAAGTGTGAAGACAGACATTCAAGGGACAATTGTTTTCAGATGCAGGAAAAAATCACTCCAGTTAATCCATTCAAAATGTGCTGATTGGAGAAAAATATCCCTGATACTTCATTGTTTTGTAGAACAAATTAAAGGGCGTAAGCGTCCCAGAATTAATACCCAGTACTAAACTTTGAGGTATTCAAGGTACTGTTTTATATACACTTTCCTGAATAGGAATTTGGGGAAAACCCTGGTTGTTTCTAAACCAATATTACAAGGTTACTTTATATTGTACATATGTATTGCCCTAAGTTGCTGTTTTGGCAAACATATGCATAGTAACCACAATCACTTGAATGTGTATTCAGAATAAAATTACAGCACAGTTCCACTGGAATTGCAAAAGAATCTGAAGTTTGAAAACTACATTGGAATATGCTTCATGAGTAAACAGACTTGGAAAGACTCTTTGCCACCTGTATATTATACAAAATTCCTCAGACAGTTCCTCTTCAGGTTAGCTGAAGTTGAAGGTATAAATTCAGTATGATCAAATTATGACATTATATCATGATGGCGAAACAGAAGATTTCACTAGTGGTTTTAGATTCTCTGACTTAATAAATTTTATAGGGATAAAATGAGTTATATTGAAACTAGTATCTGTAAAGAAAATGAAGGTAAGAGAAGGTCCAAGTCCTGGAATTAGATTGTATCTATTCTACTCAAGCAGGGACTACGAACTTGTCTTAAAGTGCAATGTCTGGTGTTGACTATTGATGGGATTTCTTTAGTTTTAGAAAAATAATATGGAGATACATTTGTAACACCATTATTTCCTCTGAGAAATGTATTTTAATATCAAGTAGCAGACAAAAAGTGGATATTGAAATGCAATGAACTGACTGATACTTTTGCAGAACGCTACATCAGTGATCCCACAAGAATAATGAGAGGCTGTATTGTGATATTCTTGAACCAGTGGCATGACATAGCTCTCAATATGATATTATGCAGTCTCCAAATTAAAAATGAATAGTCAAACGAAATCAATGAGCATGACATACTTTTCATCAGATGTACACATAAATACCAGCCTCCCTTTAGACCCACTGCCCATGCAATAACATTTAGTTCGTGGATCATTATGCAGAGAGGATGCAATAGAAATTAAAGAACTAAGTTTAAAAGGTTTGAGGTTAATACTGTAAGACTAATGGGAATAATGTGAATGACATTAATATGTCTGAGGTGAACCCCAGCATTTAGAGTAACAAAGTATGTTGTTGTGCTACCTTTAAGCTAGTGTAATCAGCATGTTATTCAAAGTTACTCTTCTAGACACAATCTCCCTTTGTTGTTCCACAACAATTCCAGTTGTCTTGCAAACATGTAAGGTCACCTATGAACCCATGTAACATCTACTGAGCTGTTCTACTCCTACACTGAGCTTTAGCTCTCAGCCCATGAGCACCTCAGAAACACAGCTATAATATCTCTGTGATTCCATTAAGATGATATTGTCCAATATGGTCCTTGGTTTTCCAGATCACTACCTATCCCTATCAGACTCTAAGGTTCCATTAATCACATCTGTCCATTGCATCTGCCTTGGTGCATAATATCTGAAGTAGGAGGTTTGGCCCATTGCTCTGGAGATAAAATGAGTCTCTGCTTGTACCATGGAGGTATGGAATTTCCCGCACATTTGTGAATCAGCCAGATGAGGTTGGAGGGTTATGTTCCAATGCCAGTGCAGCTGGGCTACCTCTGAATCTTGGCAAATATGAACTGTAATTAATTTGACAATTTCATTTTGCCCTCAAAACTGTTTCAGTCCTACTGTTTTAAACCTTGCTTACATTCATGGTAAACATCAGGATTCTGTTTATTAACTAGTTGATAGCAATGCTTTAGAGCACATCAGTTATCACTTTTCAAGTTTCACCTGTGGATTACTGAAATATGAAAAAATGTAAGACTGTTTCCTCACAGCAATTTTTTTGTCCCAAGTGACAGATTCCACTCTTTCCAACCTGAGATCAGTGGAAGTTGACCACGTAAGTCAGCTGTGTTGTCACCTCCTCTTTTGGTGTTTGTAATGCATAGAAGGAACATCCACAGTTTCGAAGACTTCCCTCACCCCTTTCTTAATTTTCCACTGATATCTAGGTGTCTGCCATTATCACCTTGATCACAAGAAAACAGATTTGTTTTTGTAAATTGCTGACAGTTACCTGTCAGCATCTATATGAGCAGGACCTGAATTGCTTCAGCACCTAGATCATGTCCAAATGCATACTAGAACTTGGATTCAACATCAGACCAAAGTATTCTAGTTCTTTTAAGATAGGGAAAATTTCCCCCAATTTCTATATGGTGAAATTATGATCATTCTACTTTTAAAACAGAAATTGCAAATAAACTTTTTTATTCTTTTAAGCATGGAAGAAAATCTCATGGACAGTTCCTTTGGAGAAATCTAATTTAGATTTCACCAGCATTCTCCTGATAGATGGTGGGGATCTGTTGTTATCTTAAACATAATGTGTCTTTTAATACAACAATAAAACCCTCTGACAATCAGCTCTGGTGCTCAACAGCATGATGGGGGAGGAAAAGAGACTGAAGGGCAGAATAAAGACTAGGTTTTAGGAAAGATATTAAAAACCACACCAATGATGCATTTCTACAGACTTCAGTCTTGCAATGTTTCACTGTGTTATCAATCAAGTAAACAACAGCTAAAATAAGCACAATAATTTGGAAGTTATGGTACAAAAAGAATAAGTGGAAAAACTCAACGGAACAGGGCTCCCAATGAATCTTAGTACTACTGATTAACACTAGTTTTGAAATGTTAATTAGTTTTACACTTAACAGCTTGTCATTGTCTAAAAGGGCATAGGAGCAAAACTTCCAGAATGAAGGCTGACGAGTTTTTAACTCCTTGGTGACAGGAATTGGCACACATTCCTTTACTCTCAATAGCACCATGAGCAGACAAGAATTAATTAGCTTTGGTGATCAGTAACATAAAAGAATGTAAGTATCTGAATTAGTTAGCAATGACAAGAGGTTGAAAGAAATATTAAGTAAATTAAGATGTACAGAGTAGTTACTGTCTGTGAGCTAGCTCAATCCACCTTATCAGGACTGAGAACTTGGCCAAAATATGAAATAATCTTCCTGTAAGAATGTTCTCTAATAATGTTTGCAACCGCTTTGTTCATTTGAGTGCAACTTGATGGCACATTAAAGGCTGTGATGTATGCAAATGTGAAGGAAGTAGAAGGGCTCAGGTACTGATGATGTAGGAATATATTTATGAAATCATTACTTTGAAATCTCGGAGGGGAGAGGTTGTGTCTAAACATATTTTACTCATCTTTTTCTCCATCTTGAGTGAACTAAAATCTGGAAAAAAAGAAAAGGTTTTGTGAGTCAATAATATTTGTTCCTGTGCATCATACTCATACCATAATCTCACTGACAATGCCTCAGATGTTAAACTACAGATTTGTAGACCAGATGTGAAAAATCACAGAGCAAGGAGGCAGAGCCAGCCCAGCTGACTGTTCACACAGTCCAGTAACCAACTGAGCACCAAAATCATGATCTACCTTCATCCCCGCAAATTCACACCCTGGGAGCAGAGAGAGGAGCAAGCTGTTTGCTGCCTGATTCATATGTGGTTCAGCAGCCTTCCTTCTCACAGCCTGTAAGAAGAGCAAATTTCTTGTACACTAAGTTCATGTATACATTTTCAGCTACCAGAGAAGTGCAAAAATGCAACATAAATTTGAATTAGATAAACACATAAACACTCCATTTAGGTTTCAGGTTGGCCACAAAGCTTAGAGAATTTGGCAAAGTGAACACAGCATCTTCCCACTGTTCCCACTGTCTGTGCTACAAGAGTGATATCCTGTCATGTGGAAGTAGTCTTGGCTTATCCCTGTAGTTTGCTGAACACCTTTCTAGATTATTGCAATTTGCAGCATTTGACAGATTTCAGCAAAAATAGAAATTCTTTTACTGGTTCAGGTTTCTGTGTGAAGACTTCAATAAGTTTCAGTCTGCAAACAGGCCAAATTGTTACCAAATGCAGAACTTGTGGCATAGAGGATTTTTTTTTTAATTATTTTTATCCTTTTTATCTGAGGGTGTGCTGTGGCACTGGTTGCTTTAGTGAAAAACCCAAGCTAAGTGATGAATTATTTTACTTCTTTTTGTCTTGTATCTTTCCCCCCCTCCCATGATGTTTTGCAATTAGTAAATTCCAACTGAACTTTGTCTAAATTTAAAATGCTTAAATGTGGAACTTGGTACATCTGAAAATCCTCCCATCTCAATTCTTTACTTTCCCAGAAAAGCTCAGCTAAGGGAAATGTGACATGTAACCTGAATCACATCAGCAGAAAAAAAAACATTTTTATTGAAAAAAATAACCTTTGTATGTTCAGCAGCCTAAAAATTTCAAGTTTTTATTTTGTTGCATATACAGTTTCAAGAGAAACAAAAAAAGCCAGGAATGTTTTTAACAACTGCATAAGCTGCATTATCTATGTACAATGTGGATATAATACAACATTGATCAGCAACTATAATGTAAAAGGTAATGTGTAAGAGTTCTATATGCTTCTCAGAAATATAAAGGGAGTGCAAGTGGATTTTAAACATTTTGATTAGCACCACAAAGATTTTAATGCTTTATTTAAACAGTTTGCTATAGGGCAAACACATTTGGTCGACAAGTAAAATGAAAACAGGGGCATCAGTTTCCCTGTTTTCTATTAAGTAATGTTGCGAAGTAAGCAGAAGTTGGATTCAGATATCAGATAATTATCTCCACACTGTGTGTCACAGTAAATAATTTTAATTGGTTTAACTTCAGGGACCATTACTGGCCTAATTAGAAACATGAAAAGGCTACAAGTATTAGGAAATATCCTGAAGGAATGAGAACATTAGCAATTCTGTCAAGCCATTTTTAAAATAGTACACAGTAGCAGTCACATTTCAGTACAAGGCAGATTACTTGAAAGGTGCTTTTAGGAAAAGAGTACTTGTGGTTTTGCAATAAGAGAAGCGGATGGACAAGAGTAGAGGATTTGTAGTGCTTGATATGTATTATTACAGTTCTAAAGATACACTGATCTTATTCTGATTGCAGTTTTTAAAGACACAGGTTAACTTTGTGGTGCACAGGAATTACAAAAGCTTGAGGGCAGTGAGCAAGCAGGAGTCCCCATGGCAAGGAAGTTCATTTGGTTAAGACAAGAAATAAAAATGGAATAGAAGAAAATAAGAAACTAAGTCCAGGTTGTGTGGAGTATGGGAGTTTGTAAAGATGGTAAGTTTGCACAAGTTTCATCAAAAATGTTTATCGGTGTCTTTGGCACCTTGGTGGAGCTCTGTAAAAAGTACTTTTGAGCTTTTTGGTCTCTACCTCTCTGTCTCAAGACTTTGGATCTTCCCTGAGCATCCATATTCCAAAAGAGATCTCAAGGCAGAGATCTTGTGATGAATAATCCTTTTGGTTAAAACACTTCCATAGCTCCTGGTGCTTTGTTTTAAAACTCCCCAGCCTCTGTTGAAAGTCCCTCTGGCTTGGAGGTGTCTGACTGGTCTGTCACTGGAAGCCAATGGACAAGTAGTGGTGAATTCAGGAGGAATCTTTTCACAGGGCTCAGGTTTCAGTACTAAGTTGTCAACTCTTAGAAAAACTCAGACACCAGAGCTTTCCACAACTGCTTACTGTAGATATTATTAAAAAAAAAATATATCCCACTGTTTTAATGTGCATGTTGCTGGCTTTGCTCTAGATTTACTCTGCCACTGCACTGAATTTGCCTAGTTGTTCTGCTTTCTCAGTTTTTTTCAGTCATTTAACCCCTTTCCAGGGTTTACTGTCTTTACAGATGTGACTGAGCACAATTAGATGAGTTGCAATCGTGTGGCAACTGGAGTTGAGAGAAGGCAGGAAAACACATTAATGAACAAAAAGTCATATAAGAATTGCTGCATAATCTGGATGAGTTTTTTGGCTGGGTTTTCATCTTCTCTCCTGAAGTGTTTTATATATTGTGCCTGAGGTAGTATGAGGAATACTACAGAGGAAAATTTTTATGACAACCTTAGGAGAATGAGCATTTGATTATTGTTATGCTCCATTTTTGCCGATAGAGGCAGGGTAAAGAGTTGTGAGGGAGGAAGAGCAATGGAAACAGCCAACAACCTAGGGTATTTTACTGCTGGAGAACAGCACCGAAGTGCTGTACATTCCCAGTGTTGCTAATCTATATTTTAATAACATTCAGTGTCAATTTGTTCTATAGGCTGTTGCACCACCTAATGAGATAACTCCTTTTGTAATTTTATCTAGGTTTTTTAGCATTATTTTGTTGTCGTGGAAAGACTTAGTCTACCTTTTTCATAACTGCATTGGTCTTTCCTATCCCTTACTAAACAAAACAGGTTCAGTCCTTACAGACTGTACGATATAGCCATGCTCTGCCCAAGATATCCTTTATTTTCCTCTAAATAATGCCTTAGAGAGATATTGCAAAGCTAGATACACTCTAAGAGGGTACATAATTTTCCAGTGACCATTGTTTTCAGTTTCTATTCTGCCTCTTCCATAACATCACATGATTTACATTTTTGAAGACCATTACTGATAAAACAAAAGTTCCTGTTGATTTAGTGAGGGGTTTTGCTGATGGAGGAGTGCTTACTAACTTAAAATGTGAAAAAGGCTAGTAGATCATGCATGAGTTACAAACATAACTTCATCTAGTACATTGGTCTGAATACAAGCAATGAAAATGCTGAAACTGCTGATACTGAAAGTTGCCTTAGGTAATGAATGCATATGTAAAGCTCTGATTTTGTCAAAGTAATGAATATACCAGCATGGTAGCATGAGACTTAGAGAAAGAAACTTCTGCAAAACTGGAGTTTGTGACTACCTAGCTTCCCAAATATAATTTCTTAAACAGAACCTGGTATCTTTTTCTACTTAACCTGAAAAGTTATCACAATAGCAGAGGTTAAGAGGTTAAGAGGGGATGATTGGAATATATATATCAATAGTTTTCCTTTAATGGATACAGGTGAAAATTCCCAGAGGTTCAAAGTCACAACACATTCCACTTGGGCACTTGACAAAAATGACCAGGTGGTAAGGCCTGTTTGGAGCCCCTGAACCACAGGCTGACCTCTGCCTCCTACCTTACCCCACTAACCAAGGACACAGTTCTTGGCTCACACCCCATGAATAAGAAAAGGGTGGATGGCACAGAGGTCCTGTTCCTCACGGTTCTAGGGAGTATTCATCTGCCTAGAGGACCATGACACACTGAAGCCTGGAGCTGCATGTGTTCTCTTGCCCTTAGGTGAAAAGCTTTGTAGAAAACAGAAATGACTGGCTGCATGTGGAGGGACAGGATGGGAGTGCTTGAAGGTCTGATCCTGTCCCCATCTGGGTCTGTGGGTGATGAATGTACTGGCCAAACCCCTTTCCATCATCTTCCAACAGTCCTGGAAGACTGGGCAAGTTCCACTGGACTGGAGGCTGGCTGATGTTGTGCCCATCTATAAGAAGGGTCGCAGGGAGGACCCAGGGAACTACAGGCCTGTCAGTCTGACCTCAGTGCCAGGGAAAGTCATGGAGCAGGTGATC
>WAAB01001372.1:28718-54485 GCA_013389865.1 Piaya cayana
GCACTGGAATATGCTGCCCAGGGAGGTGGTTGATTCGCCTTCCCTGGAGGTGTTTAAGTTACGAGTGGACGAGGTCCTGAGGGACATGGTTTAGTGTTTTGTGGGAGTGGTTGGACTCGATGATCCGATGGGTCTCTTCCAACCCGGTGATTCTGTGATTCTGTGATTCTGTGAAAGTGGGATAGTATAAACAAAAAAAGGGAGCAGCAGAGCTTTCTGTACCCGTCCTGGGCACCTCTGGCAGGAACCACCTTATACATGGCCACCCCCAACATTCTGTCTCTGTAATTTGGCTGCCACATCATTGGAGAAGCCAAGGCTAATGGAATGAATCACCTATGGTTGCTGGGGGAAACTCATCTTCACTCTTCAGCCTTGTGAAACACAGTGGGCTGGACAAAACTCCATCACTCAGTCCTGTGGGGAAAACAGCAGACAAGGAGGACCTGCTATCACTTCTGTCTGTGTGAAGGCAGTCTCTGGACCTTGGGTTGGGCTCAATCCACAGCCCCTCACCTGCACAAAGCAGGGTTCAGATGTCTGGAAACAGGCTCTGCAGTGTCACTTGTGAGGAGCCTCACATGGCCTGTGGCTGCACTTCAGGTACCCAAATTATCCTAGGATATCACCAGAGGCCACTTGAGAGACCTCCCATATGATACTATTATATGGAGTAGCTCTATGCATATGTCTTGGGGAGTCTCTGAGTCACTACGAGCATAAATATTCAGACTGCTTTTTAAATAGAATAGTTAGTGGCAGCATAGACCTCCTCTAAGAAGACAGGTGTTTTAACAGCCAGATCAGTCTCTGTCCTTATCTAGGATTTTCAAATGAGCCAAGATTTCCCTTTCTTGTGTCAATCCAGTGATTCAACCTTAAGAAGTGAGTGTTTTCATTCTGTGTATGATTAAAAGTTGAAGATAAAGTACCCTGTAAGAAAAGGTCCAGCTGGGAAAACATCCCTAGGAGACCAATTAAATGCAATATTTAATCTATGCCTTATCTTTGTCTTCAACAATGTTCTGATATCATGAAACATATGGTAGAGTGTGAAAATAATAAAGTTTTACCTTCTGAGCACAGATCCTTATACCAAGTTAGAGTAGTTCTTGGAGTCTATTGTAGTAAACATCATGCATATGTGGTAGTTGTGTGAAGTGTTAAGGTATGATGAAAGATAGAAAAAGAAACATGAGACAATATGATATCTGTCTTTCCCCTTTTAAGTAATGTTGCCCACTACCCTGGATTGTACTTTGAGCCTACTGGTCTCACCTTGAATTTCACTGTATCCTTCAGAGATGATGCTGCCTAATTAAGACACAACANTTTCAAAGAAGAAAACATGGGTTTGCCACCTTTATAAATTTACAATTGTAGGTAACACTGCAACTTAACTTCTTGGACTTTTTCCACTTTCCAAAAATGCAGTAAGAATTTGTAGTCTTTATTTTATTTTCTGACTTCTTGTCTAAGTTTCATTATTGTGGGATTCATTTTTCATTTCTGCATTGCTGGTTTGCATCTGAAAGTGATTCTGCATTTTCAGGATAGGTTTTTCCAAACACAATAGAGCCGAGTCAGGGTTTATATCTGTGACTATCTCCAAGTTTCTTTATCTGTCCAAGGCAGAAGGTTTCTTATCTGACAGCCTTATAATTATGGAAGTAGCTGCATATTAATGATTCAGTGCTTACATAAACAACTGGCCTTGGAGAAATCTAACGAACTAACTTGCAGGATTTGATTTTGCCTAATTAAATGTAAATAATGTTTAATGTTGTATGTGACAGGATTTCTCTGGAAACTTATGGAGTTTTTTATGAAACCAAAGTGCTGCTATGAATGCAGAGTGAGGGCCATACTGAACATCATGAAATTGAATGTCACGTTTTGTTTACAGTAGTTTTCTGTCTATCTCTTTGAGTAGAAAACAGCTAATATTTAATATCTGGCACACCCTATGATGCTCAGTATCAGGAGGTCCTTGTACTATGCATAACAACACACTAACCTCTGAACTGCTTCTCACAGAGCTGGCAAAGCAGGAGTCTGAACAAAATTTTTCAGTCAATTAGAATCACATTGGTATCAACCAAAGCTCTTCCTATACTGTTACAGACCAGCAGTCTAATTTGTATATGATCATTAGACATAAATCAGGTACACCTGGATCATCAGAAGATGGGTCTCAGTTTCATTGCAAAGAGACATTTAGTAAGTGATATCCAGAGTAAGTTGCAGTGTAATTTTTTTTTCCACTGGTGGTGATAGGTTGGTTTACTTGAGATGGTTAATCTATTTTAAAACTACTGCATTTGCAACATGTGTGTGCATATACGTGTACATGAGTCTACATACACTTGTATATGTTAATTTATCAGTGGGACCCTGGTATGTGCTGTGATTCTGTGTATACTTTAAAATAACTTCTATATGAGGATTTTAAACTTATTGAAAATATGCTGTTTCATCTGAAATGGAGACAGTTTTGTAGCATCGTACATAAAATTCTTACATGTGTATAGTAATCTGTTTGTGAAATGAGGAAGAATCCCAGAATTATGGACCTTGTCACATTTGGGAAAAGACTATGGAAATTTTTTTTTTTCAGTCTGCACTTCTCCATGTGGTGTAATTCACATAATTAAATCACAACAGTCCTGCCAGACTGTCTGGGAATATGCACACTTCAATTTCCTTATTTCTGTAAGTACTTCTCAGAGGCAGAAAGGAGTTAAAATTCTTATCCGGGATCAGAGCCCTGAAGAAAGCTAGTCTTCATTCAGCAACCTGAATGAGTTATCAATAATTTAATAAGGCCATTACCTGAGGAAGACACCTTGGATAGGGTAATGCAGAACAGCATCCAATGGACAGCATCTTTTAGCAATGAACCTTTTTCCCTGCTTCCCTTTCAAACCCATAGGAATCTTGAAAGTAAGCCTTGTAATTAAACCATGGGAAGATGTTACGCTGAGGAACAGACATAATTGCAAGAAGAGGAAAAGGTAAGATGTGTAGTGTGTCTCCTGTGTTTTGAAAACATTTGTCTTAAGTTTTGACCCTACATATCTATAGAACTTTTGTAATCCTGATAAACAGAAAATGGTTTTGAATATGTTATTCCACAGCTATAAACCTGTCAATATTCCCCTTACAAGGGTAAATTCTCATTTAACTATGCCTGATGGCAGTGAATTAAACAAATATGCTATCACTCCATGGATGATCTTTAAGAGTTAAAATTAAGCAAAAAGTTTAAAAGGCCTTGCTCTTATGCAGAACCTAGGAAAGGACAGGTTCTCAGAGTTGATTCAGGGATGAGTGTAAACATCACTGTTAAAGGAAAAATCTTTATTCCTTCAAATCCTGCTGCTCCACAGTCAGGCCCATGGAAGAACAGGTACACTGTATGTTGGTCCCGTGCTCTGCCTTATGTCAGTGGGGCCCAAGCAGATATTCTTAAATGTTTAGATTTCATTTTTCATTGTGTGTACAATTGAACTTGTTGGATTTAAACAGATTTTATTGTAGAAATATACACACATGAGATCAAAACCAGGTTCAGTTCACTTTTGTGTGGTTGTTGTTTACTCCAAGGCATGATTGTTGATGTTAGGGACAGTACTGTTCTTATTTTTGGCTGTTGTGGTTTCTGCAACATTTGCTGGTTTCTGTTCTTTCCTCTTCCCCTTGTGTTTCTGAAGGCAAATCCAGGTCACGCTGCAGTAAGTCCAAAAACTCAGACTAAATTATGCTAATGACATTGTATCAATTAGTGATATTAATACGTGTTATTTCATTTAAAAAACTGGTAAAAAATAAGAAGTCTAGTCATCTGCCATCATTATTTTCCTTTGTATCTTTTATTATTCTTGCTTTATTGAATGTTTCCATCACTGCACTTTTGCCGTCCCTAGTTTTAGGACTATATTTTGACTGCTTGACTAATTTTCCTGTTTATTCTACAGAATCATATCTTTTTAAAAAAAGGTATTCTTTATGCATCCATACTTTAAAATGAGATAAAGAGCTGAGATCTGTTCTGACCTAGTTTTGATGATTTGGCTTTATATTTTTTTTTTGTTTTCCTCCTCATTCCCACTTGACTGCACTGAGTTTCCATTAACTTTTCATCCTAAGTGCAAGTGCTGATGAGTACATGAGTAAGATTGAGCTACACATCCAATGATGTGGAAAGCTGAATTAGATCTTCAGTAACACCCAGAAACACACAGAAATGTATATGCAGTGAGACACATTTACTTAAGTAGTGGGCACAAAGTGGGCAAAGCTACAGAGAACTGCAATTCTGCTTTTTTCCCCACTTCTTTCTCTTTGTTTCTTTTTTTTTCCCTTCTTTCTCTTTCTTATTTTTTCTTTTTTTTTATTAAGCAAAGGAAAAAGTCAGGCTTTTACCAGTTTGTGATACCAGCCCTGTCCTGATGAGAATTCATTTTAGTGAAAACAGACTCTGTTTGCATTCATATTAGGTGTATAAATCCCATTATATAATTACGATCCAAGAACTTGCAAGTGACACTTGAGACAGGGCAAACACTGTACGGAGATGAGCTGGTTAGAAGATGTTAACGTATTGCAATGAGAAGTAAAAACTAGGTCTAGAAGCTCTTATTTTTCAGCTGTTATAGGCTCTATCACACTTCAAAATTGTGCTTAAGTAAAAAAAAAAAAAAGCTTTCAAAAGCAAAAGTATTTTTAAAAAATTTTCATTGTATTTTCCAGCATTTCTAACATTTTCATCTTTCTTGTCAGCCATATTCAGAAGTTTTATTTTAATTAGACTTTCCATGTTTTAGTTCTAGAGTCACAAGACAAAACTGCAAATTTAAATTCTACAAACAAATAAAACCCACAGTAAAATGAATATGAATGTCCTTCATTTGGTGCAATTCTCTGAATACTCAGTGATGGACTTTTGATATGAAATAGCTATTCCACATGAATCAACATTCAGACATAATACAGAATACTGCTTGGACATTGTAAGACATTTTAAATCAGCACAGAGCTTCCTCAAAGCTCTTAAATAGTATTGAAGTCAAATGTCTATACATGCTTTGCCATAGGCTAGCTGTAGTCACTGTTCTACTTCTTGTCATTTGTCCCCTATTTAATCAGGCTACTATATCACTGCTGAACATGTGTAAACATGCTGTTAATAAGGTTCATGGAGATGTAGCTGGTTCAATATAAAACATTTATGCCTACATCCCAGCTGAGAAGGTCTTCATAAGACCCATCCCATTGCATGTAAGTGTTTATTGATGAAGTTCATATCATGATCAGGCTTTGAGGTTAGCCTCTAATAAGTACTGGTGAGGTTCAGTTGAAATTATTAAGATGAGACTGAAGAGGTAGGTTTTGAGAAGTCAGTTTGGAAAAGTAATTATTTACTTAATATATCCATTGTTTGGGGATTCTTCTGTTCTTTACTCATTTCGCTAAAACTTTATAGGTTATAAAATTTAATGAACTGGATCCCAACATCAAAGCAACCTGTATAAATCCAGAGCCAGGCTACTAGTTTCAGAAAAATTATCTCAGATTTATTCCTGTGTCGATGAAGCAGGCCAATTAAGCTTAAGCTAATTGACAAAAATAACTTTTTTCCACTTTTTACTGATTAATTGATTGGTTAACAGATTTTCATTTTGTTGTTATCTTTTACTTTCACTTTTCAATGCATATCTATTCAGAGTGGAAATAGTTAAATATGAAGAAGCCAGGTTATTACACATTTCAATTCCAGAGTCAAATATAAAAATTTCTATTATAGGGACAATTAATTACATCTCAAAATGGCAAATGTGCATCCTTGTCAGGTAGAGTGTACTCTGATGGCCTTTCCTCAAACACTGAATGTAGAGATTTGATCTCCTCTAATGGTGCTGAGAAAAGGGTAATTACGCTATGGTCAAAGCTAATTTGCTTTCTGCCAGATGAACTGTTGTATTTTATTGTACGCTGACATTTTAAAGTAATTACGGCACTGTTGACCTTAGACAATTCCAGTTGTATCGCTGTCTACAGCTGCAGTGTTCTACCTTTGGCTAGCAGACAGCGGCTGTAACGAGGTAATGACACGGACAAAGAGCACCATATGGGGCTCCTTTGAGATACACAAAGCCCAGTGAAAGGAAACAAGAAAATTTTAACATCATCATTACAGTCACACATTTTTACAGCCATGAAAGATCCCATCCCCCCTGTACACAAAATGCTCTAAATAGTTTACTTGCTTTATATACTGAATATCTGTGTGTTTTCCTTCTGTAAATGACAGTGTGCATTAAGAAGAAAGAGGTCAGGTAGAACTGAATGTGATGGACTGGTCTTCCTCTGACACGAGTTCAAAGGCTAAAGACTATTGATTGAGATAAAAGCCTAGGTTCTTATCTAATGTTAAAGACACTCCTTGCTGTCTGAAAGCTGTGCACATAATTAGGCTGAAAGAAGAGTACTTCATCCAGAAAATCACTATAAACCGAGCTTCATTAAATGTAGATATGAGTTAATTTAAAGGAAGATGTTATTTTTCATTTATATATTTTAATGGTCTGGTTGTCTTTTCTATGCTAAGAAATATAAACATGTGCGGAGTGCTTCCTGGTTAATGTATCCCTGAAAAATAGATTACTATCACTCACAGAGAGTAATGCTTTATCCTCTTGGAGAAAAGAATGCAGGATATCAAACAGAAAAATGTACTGAAGAACTTGTAAAAACCTGAACTTTACTATTACATTAAACATTTTCCTACTGTTTTGTAGCATGAACAATACAAATGTTTTCTTGTTTAACATTGGCAACAGGATTTTACCTGTATTATGCTCTACGACTTATATGATAAATGTAAAGAGATAGCGGAAATGATCCTATGATTGTAAATCAGTTAATTTCCATCAGAGTAAGTTTTCCACAATGAGGCTTTGTTAGACTCGGTAAGAAAAGGGAGATTACAGCTGGCAGGTGTCAGAAAAATTACATCTGAAGAAACATGTTAGGCCCAGCATTCAATGTTGCTCTTGGCTCCGAGCTGATAATATAATTTCTTAGAAATCTTGTTTTCAGTTTTGCACAGATCATCCAGTTGTGACTGAGTATTAGATGGAGAAACAACCCACACATCCTAAAAGCCTATGTTTTTTAGAATACTATCTCTTCACAAGAGGTTCCAAAATGGAAATGGTGTTTGAAAAGTTAAACTATGATCCAGTTTGGAATAGGCTGTTCTGTAACTCTGCCTTCATGGTGAAAAGTTAGATTTCTGGCCCAACATTTAGATGAAAGACCAATAAGATTTCCAATAATTGCCCAGCCTTATGTTTCTGTTCTGGAGTCTTGTTATATTCTGGGGGGAGGATACTCTGAAAGCACTTTATTTTGTTTTTATCATCTTTTAATATTTCTGTTATCCCTCACAAAAACAGAAGCCCTGGTGATGAATGAAACAAGGGTCACTAGTCTGCACATGAATGACCTGCGTTATCAACCACAGATTAAAACACCATCCCGATGTATGAAAAATTGAATGACAAAGGGCATAAACCTTGTCAGCTGGTTTATGGCAATGTTTTGTAGAATGACACTTTGCAAAAGGGCAGAAAGAGAAACTAGAAAGGAAAAAATCTGAAGTAATGTAGAACTAAAAAATAATTTAATATTCTACCAGTAGTATTGTAGCATAATAGAGTGAAGTTGTAAGAGTGAGAGAGGGGCACTATATTTAATAGAAGACAAACACTCATCATTAATACCTTGTTGAGATGATACAAAGGAAAATAAATCGTATTCCAGTAATTCATATGCACACAGCTAGCCTAGAAGTAGAAATTCAAGTTTGTACAATAGCAGAGCAAATCTTTTTCTTTATCCAGCATACAGAGCAAAAGTAGAACACGTGACAGGTCTCACTTTATCCAGTCTGAACACTGAAGTGGTTGCTCAGACATCTGCCCATGAAGACCAAAATTATCAATATGGCAAAAGAGTAATTTATCCCAAAATGTATAAACTCATGGATATTTCCCTAAGGAATAAGGCTAGATATCATCAAGGGACATGTGTTCCCCATATGTTTTTTTCAAAGTTGGTTATAAGCCATCCTGTGGCTCTGTTAAAAACTGACGGAAATTGAGGCTAAAACATCTCTGTTGCAATTTGAAGTTAGATGGTTTTTATACCAAACTTTGTATATCTTGAGGTTGCTTTGTAATCTGCAACAGCGGATGTTCAAACTGGGGCTCTGTTTCACATACAGGCAGCAGCTTCAGTGGATTGAGCCAGAACGGGTTTATCTTCTCAGCCAAGATAAACTTGTCTCAGCTGGAAATTGCTCTTTACATGTTGGATACTTCACCTGTAAAAAAGTACAAATTGCACCCTATTGTTCTTATTTTATGCAGATCCCATATATGACATGCATGGGTTGCTCTTCATGCTACTTAATTAAGAAATACCTTGGAAGAGGGCATGAGTCATTTATGATCTTTTAAAATCAGAGATAGGAATACATTTTTCTGAATTAGTAGTCCAGTCTTGGTTTTTAGGTTGAAATTGTTCCATCCCCAGGTGGAAGTTCTGACTCAGGACAAGATCTGCTTTTGATCTTTGTGGAGCTATGTTTTCACCCTCCAAATTGGCTTCTATTTTATGTGAATCCTTATAAAAGCTAATAGAGAAAGAAAGTTATATTTGTTGGTGAAAAACTAGATTTAGTGAACAGGCAACCTACAACAGGGGAGAGAAAAATAAAGAGGAATTGGAACTTGGAAACAAATGCCTTGGAAAAGAAAATGAGGTCTTGAAACAGGAAATTGACAATGGATGGAAATCAAGATGAGAGAAGGGGGGTTTCTGAGAAATTCATAGATCAGGGTAATTGTAGATGAAAAATTGCCCATTGGAAATAATAGAGAAGATAAGGTGGTAAAGAAGGAATAAAATTCTGAGAAGGAAAAAGCCTGACCAGTAAATATGCAGATTCCAGGCTAAAATAACAGAGATCTTTTAGAACAATATGGCCCTGTATTGTTTAATTGAGGATTTTATTTTTGGAGACATTTATCTCTAAATGTCAGAGTAAACAATCTCTAAGAGTTTTTGCATAGGAAATTATTGAGAAGGATTCACAAGAAATTAAGAACTTTTGTTAAAATTTCTGAAGGTTATTTTCTTTTAGACAAGAGTGACTCTCTTAACCCTGTTTGAAATGAACTAGTTTTCTGTGCAAAGCTATTTGGTGCTATAAAGACAGTAAGTCTAATCAAGTATATAGATTCATTAAGGTCCATACTGGATCTATGTCAAATATGTGACCTTCCAATCTGTGTGCATTTAGCTGAGGCAGTACTCTCTCCTCATTACTATCTTGAATTTATTGTCCATGAAATAGGCTGTTGCCTGCTTTTCTATCAAAACAAATATAAAGACTAATCTGACACATAAAAATGTAAGTCAGAATATTAATTCCTACTAACTGGTCTAGATATACTTATCACTGATACAATAGTGTTTAGATGCTGTTGATATTTTCCATAAAACAATAACGCATTTCCATTTTTAGGCATTTGTGGTTTAGCATGGGTTTTCATTAACTTCATGGAAAAGAATCATCATTTTATGGATTGCTTATGTAAAATATAATGTGTTCAGGTTTTAAAATGGGTCAGACCATTGCTGATATCAATCGTGCACCAGTCATGGAAGCCAAGATATGAGAAGAGTGTGCTTTTAAATAATTAAAGAAAATTCCCAGGCAGCTTTATCCACAAAATTAAGATTTTTTAATTGATACTTTTTAAGATCTAATGAAGAAAATAATATATTGACTGAAAAACATAGTCTTCTTTCATTCTAATTCAAGTGTTTCCTTGTAATATCAACATTGTATCCCTAATTTAATTTACATTACTTTAAAGTTAGGCTGACTACCTCAGTAGAATGGTTTCTGAGCATCCCCTCTAAAGAAATAACATTTAAAGTGTGGTTAGCAGCAGTAACACATTCGAAGAGTTTTAAAAAGCGAAGCCTTAATTTATTTCTCAGTTTTCAGGTTATTGTAGACTATTTGATTACATGGCAGTTGTACCTACATTTCCTGTTTTGAACATAACCCTGATCCTTCAGAAATATTAAAATTTTATTCCACTTGGAAATAAAGAGGTAATGATATCTTCACTGAGAGGAATATATATATATTTTTTAAAAAAAAAAAATTTAAAGGCTTGATTTTGACAGCTAAGTACTCATTCACTAAAGAGGTTCAGTGGTTTAAGTTCTTTAGGATAAGCCTTGTTTCTTCTAAGTCAGTGATAGAAGAGTCTTTCAGGAGGACTGCATCTGTGTCTGCCCTCTGAATGGAAGTTCGGACTCAGGGTGAACACTGTGTCCCTTCCTCATTCTTCAAGGATACCATAAGATTTGTGCAAACCCTTGCTTACTGGCAGCCATCATATCTCTACTGTTTCCTATAGTGACTACAAAGTCATTATTCCATTTTCACAGTTGTGCTGCTCTTTAAAACTTCCTGTTTTAAATGTACAGTTCTATCACTAAATAAAAAACGTGGCACAATCAATAGCTACCTATTTATAATATAGGTAGATATTGTTATTTATATATCTATAAAATATTTTGCTCTGTAGGCTTCATTGAGCCCTAACCTGGAATTTCTGGAGTTCATCTGTGGAGCTCTAGCTCACCTTTTTCTTCTATAAATTCTATTCATTCTAACTGAACTAATTAATGAATGTCGTCAATCCATACTTCCAAACAGATCATCCTGAGCTGCAAAGTTCAGGCAGTATCTGAATTTAGCAGTTTCATAGGTGTTCACAAACTTTCTGTGGCCTTTAACCTCATTTAGTGTAAGATGTTCTGTTTATTTTAATAAAAGTTTATTACATTTATCTCACCAAAGCAGAGTGCAAGATCACTTCAGAGTCACTTGTAACTGAGTTCACAGCAGTTCAGGAGTTCAAGGGCAAGGGTCTTCAGATGTTAAGGCAGCTGAAAGATATGTTTTTTAATTCATCTTTGTTCTGTCACAGAGCTAAATACACCAATTTTGTTTCAATGAGTTAAAATAAAACTTTCTTTAGGGCTAGTGCCAGGAGATTTTTCTGCTGTCCATCCTCAAGGGACTCTACAGCACAATACCTAACCTATTTATCATGAGAACAGGATATTAAAGGAATTGTGCTTTTAAAAGACATTCTCTGGACTTGTGCTCATCCATGTTAAATTGGTCATATACGCTTCCTGAGAGAGACCATTGACTCTGCATTGTGCTGCCTTCTTCTCAGATCGGTACATGGCAATGAACTGATGACAGTACATTCATAATATTTTCTATCAGTCATTCATATAGTTTACACAGGAAAAAAATAAGAATCTTTAGTATGTTCAGTTAACTGTGTACCAGTGTATTTTGTGTTCTAAAGGTTTAAACTCATATTTCTCATCTAGCCATAGAGGACATAGAAATGTTAGCACCTGGTAATTCATTTTGTTATCTCTGTGACAGGGCACAGTTGTTCCTCAGAGTGATGTAACACCCTTATGGAGGGTATCACGCCTGCTGTGAGAAAACAAGATTTATTTTTGGTTGAAAAGGGGAAAGAGAGAGGTTGGTATAAGAGGAAGACAGAACCTCAGACAACTGGCAAGTGTGAATGGTTCACAGAGAAGGCGAAAAAAGCAAACAGCCTTGCCTACGTAGAACAACAATTCTGAGTTTATAGGAAAATTGAAATGGGTCAGACTTAAGTCAGTGTTTTTACAGAACCTGATACATTTTGGATCACACATTTATATGGGTGATCCTGTAAGCTTTCTTGCCCTTTGTTGTGTTGTGGGAGCGTGATATTGCATGCCATTTCCTAAACTTTCAGATGAAAACTGAGTTCATGCGTTTCAATTTTGCTGCCTAACAACTTCAGGTGGAAGACAGAAATTCTAAACTGATAACAGTATGCATCTCACATATGGCACAGAAGTCTACTTCTGCAAGTTATGGATGGTTTAAGAGACCTCTGAATTGGCATTTGCCACCTGAATTAATGAGCCCATACATAGGCAAGGACCCTAAAAACACCCATCTATATTAGAACTGATTAATCCTGTGGTGGGCTGCATGGAATTATGAGTTATATCTTATGTAGATTTTGCTTAAATATAATTTCATAAAGATGATCAACTGCATTCTTTAATTAGTGATGATGGCTCATAACTTGACTACAGTGAAATTTTCTGCAAAAGCATTAACCCACTTTTGCATAGAAGTAATTTTGTGAAGAAAATTAAGTTAAATATATGAGTAATAGTGAGAAAATGTGTTCAGAAAAATTCAATGTGCCAGATAGTCAAGTGAAATACAAATCCCTTCAAGTATCTTAATTATTGACAGAAATTATACTTCTGCATGTATTTCCAATTTCTTATTAAAAAACTTACTTTTACACTTTTGTAAATAAAATTAACTGTAAAAATCAAAGACTGATTGAAAGTTTTGGTAACTATCTTATAAACATGCCTCAAACCAAAGCTGCACTTCTGAATCATAGAATGGTTTAGGTTGGAAGGGACCTTAAACATCATCCAGTTCCAACTACTGCTGTGGGCAGGAACACCTCCCACTGTATCAGGCTGCTCAACGCCCCATCCAACCTGGCCTTGAACACCTCCAAGGACGGGACAGCCACAGCTCCCCTGGGCAACCTGTCCCACCACGCTCACAGGAAAACACTTCTTCCTAATATCTCATCTAAATTTCCCCTCTTTCTCCTTAAAAACCTTTAGCCCTTGTCTTATTCCTATGGTCTCTGACCAAGAACCCCTCCCCATCTTTTCTGGAGTCCCTTTCAGTACTTGAAGCTGCTCTAAGGTGTCCCTGGAGCCTTCTGTTCTCCAGACTGAACAAGACTAACTCCCCCAGTCAGTCCTTATATGCGTGGTGTTCCAAGCCTCGGACTATCTCCATGGCTTCCTCTGGAGTAACTCTAACAACACATGAAGGAAATGGATGAATGCAGGACTCCAGGTGGGGTCTCATGAGAGTGGAGTAGATGGGGAGAATCGCCTCCATCACCATGCTTCTTTGGATGCAGTTAAGATATGTTTGGATTTCTGGGCTGCAAGCACACGTTGCTGGCTCATTTTGAGCTTCTCATCCACCAGAACCTCCAAGTCATCTTTTCAGAGCTGCTCCAAATCCATTCTCTGCCCAGCCTGTATTTGTGCTTGGGATTGCCCTGACCCAGGTGCGATCCCATTTAGCACTGAAAAACTCAGAAATAATTTGGTCCAAATTTTATAGGTGTTATCTCTGTAATCATCTACTAAAAAAACTGTGATTCAAATACTAATAAGATTTTTTTTTCCTGAAGATAAATATTGAAAGCTAAATCCAATGAAGCACTGAAGACAGAGGAGTTTGTAACATATTAATGTGGAAAAAGAGTAAAATCAAGCATAAGAAATCATTTTGGATTGTTAAATATCTCATGTTCTATAAATGCAAGAAATAATTCCATAAAATATATTGATCACTTGTTAAAATGTAATCTAGATATCTTCTCACCTGTTTGCTTGGCATTATTGGCATCATTTTAAAAACTATGCTCCACATGAATAATGGGCATCACTATATTAACAGATCTTTTAATTTTTGGTTTGTGCTTTTGATTCTCAGTGATCAATCCACTGAACATCACAAATTCTATTGGGTACTTATCCTTTAATTTCCTACCCATCAATATTAAATAGTTAAAATAAGACTTTGTTTTAGAGCGATTATTGTGACTGTAATGAGGCCTGACACTTGTGACACTTCAACCACGGAACCACCAGTAGCTCCATCACAACAAATAACCTCCAAGCACAACACATTGTAATGATCAGGAAAGTTGTGAGTTCACAGCTTTTCACAGCAGGTGTGGCTGCACATCTTTGCACCCCTAAACACACATTCTCATCCATTCTGACAGATTAGACAATGGCACAAAAAAAACCATCACCAGTGTTTAAACAAAGACTTATCTCTAAAGAGACAAAGCTGCATGCTAAATGTGTTTCTGCTAGTAAATTTTCCAAATGGGAAACAATTTATATTTTATTAATGAAAAACAAATTGAGGCAGGAATGACAAATGCATTGGCTTTCTTTTTGACATTTTAAAAATATGTATTCTCTTTCCTTTTAATATTTACTTTCATATCATCCTGCAAATTATTTTGTTAATTAGTCGTATCTTGTGTATTCTTCACACAACAAATGCGAGGAAGCTAGGGGACCACACTAAGAGAGATTAAAAATCCATCAAGCAAGTGAAATATGATTTTGTAGTCTTTAGTGCATAAATAACTTCTTTTCTTCTTTAGCACTTATTTAGACAGAAGCATAAATGTACTCACTGGAATCTTTAAAGTCCTCGCTACATTGGTGCTGAAAAAAATATTTTTAAAGGAGGAAAAAATAGAAAATCTGATTTTCTATTCAACTTAACAGCAACAGAGTATTAAAAAGAGATGCCAGAGATGTGCATATTTATACAAGGGAATGAACTGGGCATTAATGGGCTCTGAAGGCTTATTTGGAGACAGCTGCACTTATCATGAATCAAGAAAGGGAACTAGAAGCCCTGGTGTGCTGTAGGTCAGTCACAAATGTCGGCTTCAGAGAGCTATAAATCTCCAGCATTACTTCAGCAGCTGACTCTCAGAACACCCTTTTAGCGTCTTCTTATAATTTAAAGATTATGTCAGGTGTATAGTGAAAGTATTCGATGAAAATATTAATTTAGAGATAAATCCTGTAAATTCTCTAAAGCAGCATCTTCTGCCGAGCAGGATCATCTTCTGGTACACTTCAAATAGGAATTGCTGCTAGTTTTGCTAACAGTAGGAGGTCATGGATGGCTGCCAAATAAAACAAGGCCTTTTTCAATAAAATGCTTTCAGTTCTAAGTAGTCACAAAATATCTTCTTTACCATTTTATTACTGATATTTAAACTTTGATATATTGTTTTATACTGACAATTCCTTGACACAGAAATCTCAATCATGAAATGAGCTGGAGTAAAAACCAATTAATCACAGTTAACTCCTTCTGGCATGTCCAAAATTGTATTTTGTTGTTGCTTCTGAAAGTTTTAAAGGCTTTATCCAGGTTCACAGATTTCATATCCCACTGTGAAGCTGCTGGTTTTCAAAATCTGATATTTACATTTTAAAGCTTTTAAGAAAAGTGGCAAAACTTCTTAGCAAATTAACATTTTAACTCCTGTGAAATAGAAAGGCGGCTGTGTTGTTTTAACTTCATCATCATAAGCAATATAAGCAGACCTTTCAGCTCTTGATAATAGAACCTCATGGGCATGTATGAAGATTATTTGGTTTCTGCCTTGTTGATAGGAAGCCTTTTTGTAAAATATCAGGACAGAAGAAAGATGCAGGTGGAAGTTCCACTCCTTTCTGCAAGATAAAGTGAAATCAATGATAAGTGACACATTTGAATGTGATAACATGCTAAATTCCATGAACTTCTAGTTCTACATTCCAGGTTAAGCATCAGCTTTGGGCTCATTTTCCCTTCCCTCCTGGAATCAGTACTGACTTATTGCAGTTTTCACTGAATTCAAAGGGAATGCTTGTACAGTAAGAACCTATATATTAGTGACATGTATAAGAAATTATGTGCAATTCATTAACCTTCAGAAAAAACTAATGGGTTAATGAGTCTGAGTTCTTTTTCTCCAAGTCCATACAGAGAATGGAGAGACTGTTGTATTTCAAAATCACACATTCTGCTGAAATACTGCCCCAAAAGTCTCCCACTGTAAGTAATCACATGGCTTACTAGAAATCTTGCATGGCTTAGTAGAAATCTATTTTCTTCTTCTAGAGGATGTGATTAATGCTGTAGCATCTTTGTAACTACTGTGGTTTCAGTATATGCAGTTTTTGATGTGCTAATTCTCATCCTATGAACTGTTCTCAGAGACCTCTCTTTTCTACCCAGAGTAAGTGAAACCTTCCCTATCCTTCCTCGCTCTTCCCCAAATTCAAGAAATTGTTCAGCTATCATAACCACGTTGAATTTCACTGCCTGAAGGATGAAGGCAAAATAACTTTTCCCAGTCAAGTAAAGAGGGGCAAAGAATTCTCACTGATACTGTTACTGATACTGTTAAAGAAATTTATGCAGGATATTTAAAGAAACGTTTACAAAACCAGATTTCTGTCTTCTTAGAAATCTGCAGTTGTGCAATTTTTGCAACACTCCAACTATTTCAAGAATTCTCTTTATATGTATGACTAGTATAATTGATAGTTTCCTCTATCTCATTCATGAAAGCCTTCAAACTTTTACAAGAGGTAAACAAGGACTAGTTAGTGATGAGAGCTTCCATCAACACATCATCTTAATTCATCCTGGGAGCATATTCACCTAATAAATAAGTAAATCTGTAGTCCTTTGGGGAGGGGGGGGGAGCAGTGAAGAAAGTTTTAGAAAGGTCATAATTATATAAAGACTACATCATAATATGTGATTATGCGGCAGGTGGATTACGATTGAATAAACAACCTTAACTGTGATATGTTCTAACTTCTCCACAATGTTTTAGATGGATCTTCATTCAATATTTTAGGTTTTTAAAAAAGGAAATTGAAAATCCAGAAATTCTGTCTATGCTTGTGGTTTCAGAAGTCTTTACATTTCTGTGACAGGAAAGGAAACTTTAAAGACCACAGACTCATATCTTTCATTGACAAAGTAACAGACAATAAAAGTACATTATTACAGTCTAACTAGAACATAACCAAAAGGGGTGCAACACTGCTGCAATACTTTTGCAGAGATTCTTTGTGCGATAGATACAAGGTTGTCCTCCCACTTTTCACTGCCAAGATATCCCACCTCTTTCTTAACCCTGGCCTCCATTTTCCCTCTGTATAGCATCCTCTTTGCCTTGGGCTCTCCATCTGAGTACAACTCTCACTCTAATCCCAAACTGTTTTTCCACTCAACCTCAATTCATTCTCATATAATGTTGTTCCAGCTATGCTTATTAGTCACAGTCCACTCCAATGTTTCATCCCTTCAGTTTACATTTATTCATCTGCTTGTGTTTTAACCTGCTGTTTGTTGGCCTCTCACCCATCCCACCTCTGCCACTCCTCCTCTCCTGCTGATCTCAGTGTTTTCCCCCTCTCCCACCAATTGATCTTCAATCCCGCTGGCTCACAAGTTCCACCTCATCCTTCAAGGCATCAGCGCTTCTCAGAAAAAATATTGTCAAGTTACACTAAGAATACAAAAATTACTTCTGCTCCCAAACCTCATTATCTCTATTCCTTTGACTGACTCTTCATATAGAATTGTATCCTAATGCACAGTACCTGGAAAATTTCAGTTAAAATGGTCAAGTTTAGTAAAATTATAGGCAATGCAATTGCAGTAAAACTGTGGATAGTACCAGGTAATTTTAACCATAACCTGCATATTTGGCCAAGCTTGATGTAATAAGGAATGCAATAAGTTGTGATTGTGTTTAAGAATACATAAACTAGGAAAAGATAAGGCACAGATTAAAAAAAAGTTATATAAGTACCTATTTTACACAAATAATATCATTACTTCATTTCTATTATTGGATGTTTGCTTCTATATAATCACAACAGATGTTGCCAGCTCTGCAAAGAATAAAATTAATAATTATAAATTAAAATGTAACCGGCAACTTTCATATGTTTTAAAATTGTACCTTGAAATAGATGTTTTGAGATAGAGAGCTAAATCTTATAACTTAGCAGTTCAAATAATAGAACTGTGTTCATGGTGTTTCAAAAAGTAAAACTGGGCTTCTCTTTGCACCCACAGCTGTGAAGAAGTTTATGTGTTCAGCATCTCATAGAATCATAGAACCACCAGGTTGGAAGAGACCCACCGGATCATAGAGTCCAACCATTCCTATCAATCACTAAACCATGTCCCTCAGGACCTCGTCTATCCATGATTAAACACCTCCAGGGAAGGTGAATCAACCACCTCCCTGGGCAGCATATTCCAATGCCCAATGACCCTTTGCGTGAAAAACTTCCTCCTCATGTCTAGCCTAAATCTCCCCTGGTGGAGCTTCAGGCCATTCCCTCTTCTCCTGTTCCCTGTCACTTGGGAGAAGAGGCCAGCTCCCTCCTCTCTACAACCTCCCTTCNCACACCGTTTCTGATACAAGCCAAGATGCCATTGGCCTTCCTGGCCACATGGACACACTGCTGGCTCATGTTCAGTCGGTTGTCAACCAACATCTCAAAATTCAGATTTGAGATTCACTAAGGAAAGAAATTCTAGAAGGCATTTCATAGAATTATAGAGAATCAGAGTCATGCAATGATTTGGGTTGGAAGGGACCTCGAAAATCATCCAGGTCCAACCCCCTGACAAGGGCAGGAAGGCTTCTCACTAGACCAGGTTCCTCAAGGCCTCATCCAACATGACCAAGAAAATAATTTGGGATTATTTTTAATTTTTTTTTCTGGTTCAAAATAAGCATAATATCCTACATAAAAGGCTCTAAAATAAAATTAAGATAGAACTGCCTGAATCTCAGGCACCAGAAATTTCCAGTTTAGTTTTAACCCTGAGTCCTTAACAAAGAGCTAGGAGATAGGCTAAGCATGGACAGAAAGTGAGGTTATCAGGCTTTTCAGTCTTTCATAGGTCCACTTGATTGGTTTATTGCCTATGTTGCAACTGCACAGTAGGATTTTCAAAAGTTACTGAGGAACCAACAGAAAACCAAGTGTGAGCCTGACAGCACATCCTGATGGCAGAGAATTGTCTGTTTCATGATTTAGGGACACAGATATGATTGGGTAGAGATGGTAGGTTTAATAAATCCATTCAATCTTCTGTTCTACTTTGAAACATTCCATCTTTGATGAATTACCATTTTTGTCATGAAAACTCTCTTTATCAGAGAAGTCCAGACCAGTTGTAGTTGTAAAAGTTCTTCCCCTGCCTGAGCCCCTGATCTGCAGCTCTGCCACATGGGGTGCCAGTAGATCCTAATAGTGCCAGATCCACCAGTTTCATTTGTCTTTACCAGCTCCTACAGGGCAATGTTTTCATCTTTGTATCTTCACTCTGTGGTTATCCATAGTGAACATACTATTGTTAGGGTAATTCTGGTGTAGCTACACAAATGAAGCTGTTCTTGTGAGTGCTCCCAGAGCACCAGGACCAGTGGTTGTCTGCCCTTGTCTGCCTTTTATTTACATAGAAAAAATGGCACTTTCCCTCCACAAACCTGATCACTTCAGTGGGGCATCTTCATGGTGCCCAAGCTCATTTTGTGTTTAGTGGATTCCAGTGATGGAAAATGTGCCAACACTCCAAAATATTACCACACTGAATAATAACAATAATGAATATAAAGTCCTGTGTGTTTGCATTAGAACTTATGCTTTTCCATTGGAGAGACTGGGAACTTGTTTAGGAAAATAAAACCAAAGTTGTTTAGTAAATACATCACTACATGAAAAAGGGCTGTACGGAAGAAACAGCAAACGTGAGCAAGGGTGCTCCCTGTAATTGCCATTACTCTTCAGAAGGAATGGGCTGGAAATTGCAATGAAGGTAGCCAGTAGTTTGTGTGTATAAGTCAGGGAAAAAAGAAATCTAAGATCATTGGGTAACACTTAGACCCCCCAATCAGACTTTTCAAATAGTAAACAGAATGATTGAAAAATATAGACAATATACTAATGTTTTAATAAGAATTTCTAGCTATTTTTATACCACCCAAATCTTTTTGCTGCCTTCAATTAATCAATAGATCTAAATTTCATCACTATGTAATTCTGTGAGTTACATACACAACTTGGTTTTAGCTGACCAATTGAGTATTTTAATGAATTATTTGGAGCTTCAAGCTCTTCCGTATTCCACAATAAACTCCTGAAGATGAGGATGAAAATCTGTTAATTATGATGATGAATTATAACATGCATGAAAAAATTTTTTATTTGCAAAAAGGCCTAAATACTGCTATCTGAATTGCTCAAAGTAATACTGAACTATACTAGCAGTCTATTTCTAATTTCATATCACAAGGGGCCTTGAGATATATCAATACCTCTGTGTGTGCATGTGTAACTCTTTGGGATCTTTCTATCATCCTTGTTGAAGAGAACTCAACAACTGTCCAGTTCCACCAGCAGCCCACTTATCTTTGTGAAAATGAGTCAAAATAGAATTAGCTTATATAGAAATTTGAAGAACACAGGCTAAACAGCTGTCCAGTTGTGGTATATTTTTCATGGTATAGGACATTTCAGTATTTGAAAGCCTGATATATATGTTCAGTTTTCTCTATACTTAAGACAGTTCTCTAAGACTTCTCCCTGAGGAAATGCAGATATATAACATGATATAAAAGTCTACTTTTCCCCTCTTAGTACATCTTCATGAATCCTGAATAAAAGTTTTCATTTTTCATTCTTCTTTTCTATTAAATTAATTCATCCCCTTGTAGAGAGAGAAGGAAACTTGCTCTTCCCAGTGGGAACTTCCCATATTGAGTAGTCTAAGGTCGAGGTGTCACACATACTCAGTCAGAAACTACACCTTCAGTAGTGTATTTTCAGAAAAGTTATGTACTTCCAGTTTCCATCCCTTCCTTGCATGTTACAACTAAAATCTTTGCATGTTGCATTTTTAGCTCTATACATCTGAGAGGTGCAAAAATATAGCACTTCAATTAGTGACTTTCTGCACCATGCTAAAACCATAAAGGGATCTGTACCTAACAGAGAAGTGACCTCAGAAAGCTTTTATAGCCCTAGCTCATCCTGGTCCATGAGAAAAAAAGACATCTTCAACTGATCATGTCAGTGAAATGTGCCAATCGTAGCGCTGAATCTGAGACTATATCATCAATAGTGTATCATATTTATGTGATAGGAAATGGTTGTTTTGGTGGTGTTTTTTTTTTTGTCTACCAAGACAGTTATCCTTCACTTCACATGAATCAAGTATAACACATAGTTCTGAGGCAATATTTTTTTTGTGAGTGACCCAGTGTGGTTGCTTCTAGTGTCCTATGCTTAACTTTCCATCCCTATTGCACCAATGGATCTCTTTTAGACAACTAATTTTATCACTAGGGATCAAAACTAACATAACATTTCCAGACCTAATGTCTCTGCAGGTTTATCCAGAATACCAGGTATGTCCACCCAAATGAGTCCTAGAGCAAAGAAGCCTTTGGATTCTAGAGCCCTCAGCCAGGTAATCACTATCTGGAATTGTTCAATAGAAGATTTAAATTATTGACACTAGCTTACTGTGAACAATGAAGGAAGAATTTACAGTCCAAATTTCACAGCAAGAATGCTGACAGAACACAACTGATTACTTTTCGGGTAGGTAAAATGTAAAACCAAGGCATCTGATCACATTCCTGTGGATTACCTGCATCAGAGCACATCAATGGAAAAAGAACTGAAAATAACTTCTTTGCCATTTCAGAGAGAGGTTGAATCACACTACAGATCATATGCTTAGGGAGTTCTGTCTTGCTCTTCCTGCTCTGAGAGATCTTTATCCAGTTTTATATGCATGTACATGACGATGATGTAAAATGTAGCAGTAGCTGAGACTTAAAACATGTAGATGTAAAGTCAATAAATAATGCTGAAATGTAATAGCTGTATATTGATAACTTTAAAAATAAATATAAATAAATATTTTTCAATAGTACACACATAGAAAATTGTTTTGCATGTTACTTTAGTAATNAATGATAGGGTATTTTTTCTCTATATACCAAGATAGTTATATGATTTTCAAGCATATGTTGATATCAGTTATTCATAGCTGTTGTGTCTGCAGTATTTTAAGTAAATTTACTACCGTTGCTGGGAGAAGGTGCAAAAAGTATTTTTATTTATCTATACAGAGATAAGGAGATTAAGGAGAAGGAACTCATGAAGTTCCTCCAGGGTTATATCATTAAGTGTGAACAATGCTAGCATCTCCTGGATAAGCCATAACTCTAAGTATTGGTATTGTAAATTCCATTAAGCATCTCTTACTACTTGTAACAGAACATTATCCAGTCAAATGAGCTGTTACTTGAGACTGTAGGAATAATGTAAGTATGTACTCTGCCTTTATATCTGGTTTTCTATCTCATAAAATCTTAGGTTTTTAAACAATGTTCATATTTGGTTATTCAAGATTGTCTTTTAAGAGTGCATTGTCCAAAATAGTCCCTTACAGTTATTTGAAAGGTTGGTTTGAAACTATTTTCATTAGAACATGCCTTGTGTCATCCCTACTGCTCTCCTGCTCCACAATTGGTGTTGGCGAAGCAGGCATGGTATCAAGGTGTTGAGGAGAAAAGTCTACCAGAGCTGAGTTGTGTCTACCACTTCCATTTAGATGGTATTTATAAAGGCATATCTCTGATATTTCTTGTTTGGCACAATTTATAATTTACTAGCTTTACCCCAGAAAGAATGTAAACCCTTTCTATAAAACACTTTGCTGAAGCAATGCTTTACCAACGCACTTCCCTGCTAGCAGAGAGACTTCTGAGACAGAATGGTCATGGCTGGAGCAGCAAAGATTTAACTAGAAGCACTTAGGACAGATGAGCTCAAATGGGTTGCAGGGGGAAACTGCAGCACACTCTTGGTCTCAGTGTCCTGCTGCAGCAGTATCTGGTTCACAAATCTGAAAAATAAGGCTGTTATCTTCCACGTGGGAGAACACCAAGGCAGAAGATGTAACATGTCTTGCCTTTGACTGTATTGAATTCTCTTTGAGGACAAGGATCCTAGTGGCTGCAGGAAGGGCTAATCTGCTCATATAAATCTGATTAAAGAGTTTCAAACCCCTATGGAAAATTTTTTGGTATTTGTGACCTCTACATATCATGTAAAGTGAGATTTTTATTGCCACTATTTGTAGACAGGACTTTAGTCACAAGGTTGCTTTGATATTTTTAGTAGATTACAAAAAGCATATGAGGGAAGGGGCCACGACAGCTTCAAATCATGGGATGGTTTTGCAAACAATAAACTACAAAGATTGCTTGTAACAAAGAATACAGTAGTGTATGCAAAAGCAGATTCAGACTGTTATTCAGATATCCAAGAGGATTTCAGTGAGTTTTTGAGTGGAATTTCTCTTACTTGTTTAGAGATAAAGTAATTTCATAAATAGCCTGCTTATTGGTATCTTAAATTATTAATTTGTTTTGAGAAACAGAAGAGTGAATGAAATATAATGTCCCTAATACATTTATGTGATACAGAATTTGCAATAACCTCAGTGTCATGATACAATTTCCCAGTCTAATTCATGATCAATACAGCAATTACAATAGTTGGAGGACTGGTGCTCACAAAGAAAGCTGTTTTATCTTTTCCTACATGACTTGCATACTTTTAAGTTTCTGTCTTCAGTGGTACTGATATAGATATCTTTTAAGAATATACAGTAAACAAACTGTAATATATTATGTACTGTCTACATCCACACATAGAATCATAGAATCATAGAATCACCAGGTTGGAAGAGACCCATCGGATCATTGAGTCCAACCATTCCTATCAAACACTAAACCATGTCCCTCAGGACCTCCTCCACCCGTGCCTTAAACACCTCCAGGGAAGGTGAATCAACCACCTCCCTGGGCAGCCTGTTCCAATGCCCAATGACCCTTTGCGTGAAAAACTTCCTCCTAATGTCTAGCCTAAATCTCCCCTGGTGGAGCTTGAGGCCATTCCCTCTTCTCCTGTCCCCTGTCACTTGACAAAATTACTTAGAACAACCCAGAAAATGTAGATATGTAAAGAAAGCAATTTCTAAACAAAACCAACATCCTGTATTTCTCAATTTCTTCAAAGTTTTCTAATTTAGGATAGTCATGGAGGTATGTAGTGCTGAGGATTTTTTGAGGGCTGTTGCACAAACTTCAGAGAGCATCATGCCTCTCAGATATGCCTTTCAGAGGACACAGGGAATGGAGATACCTAAAATACATATTTTGATACCTTTTGAATAACAGAGAAGAGGAAATCTACATGAATTAACTACTTAGAAGATCAAATACATGTTAGGTATAGACACATACAAATTGTTAGAAGAGGTGTTTGTGGTAAGCTCGGTAAGATATGCTCTTGGTCTGGGAAAAATACTGGAAGACCCAGTAGGATAACGAGGTTGTCATCAGCTCTAGTGTGGATGTAGAAGAGATTTTCTTCTGCCTGTTTGTTATGAATTTGTGTTTAACCTGTCCAGATTGTAGATATGCTCTTTCTGGTGTGATTTCATGACTTGTCACTTTCAGTATATGAGGTCAAATAAGAAATACCTTTACTTTTTGGGTGGCAAATTGACTAAGACCTCTCATCCTATGTGTGCAGTACAGCTTTATTTTTCTGTCTAAGCATGTGAAACGCTCTATTATGAATTTGATTATAAAATTAAATGAATTTTAAGATGAATTTAAGAATAAAATTTAATGAGTTTGAAACCTCTCTACCTTAGAGTAACCCAAAGATGGTAATTTTTGTCTAGTCAAGAGTAAACATGGATGGGGATTTTTCTGACTTATGAGTTTAATTTAAAAAAATTTCCGCTTGTCAACACCAAACATCTGAGGAACAGTAGGGAGGAGAAAGGAAGAGCACAGCTAGATGGACATGAAAAAATATCTTAGCCTCCTAGCACATTTTATGATCAAAACCAGGGTCATAGACCTGTGGTCACTTTACTCACTTGGCAATAATACAATTGGGACATAAATTGAAACTCATTCCTGAGTGATTCAAAGTGGATCTGGGTCTTAATCTCATCAGCTGGAGCTGTTCCATTTTGCAGAAATAAGTAATTATGGAATTAAGGTTTATCACCCTTTCCCTGTGCTTGTGCTTATGTCAAGTACTCAGTCTGCCACCACACAATTAATTATTTCAACAAAGGAATAGAGCATTGGAATGTGAAACCTGGCAGTACAAGAACAAAACCCGAATCTTATGTTCCCTATGTGAATGCTTGAGCCCACTGAGCTGTCTGTTATCCTGGTCTCAGTTCCTTTTTCACTTCCCACTCTTTCCTTCTTTTTCTGGAAGAAAGAAACAAGGAAACTTTGCAAAGCCTGCCTTTTATGCTAGTGTGCAATGAAAATTTGAAGAAAAGAATATAAACCTGTGTCAGACAGGAAAATAATTTATTGTCTCATCTAAATTTTTAAAGTTAGATAAGAATACCCCAGAGATACTCTACTCCTAGGCTACTTTATCTACAGTGAGTAATTCCATATATCTTTGTAGGTAACAATTTAGCAGGCATTAGCTAAGTCTTATGTTCCTGAATTTACTTTCATGTAAATCAAAGTGGCAGAAAATTAAGGTGACTGAGACTTTATGGAGATCAAGATCACGTCTGGTATTTTTCTAACAGAAACAAATTAAAAGCATATCCAATTTAAACAAAGACTTTAATCTGAAATGTAGAAAGATATTTTCATACATGATTAAACTCTTGCCGGAATTATGAGTCTTTCGTATCCATCATGTTCTTCTGCTTTCTCCTTTTCTTGCTTTCACCTTTACTTGCATGAACTTTTTCTTTGTTCCTTACTAGCTCACTTGACAGTCCTGGTTGATTCTCTGGTGGGCATGTAGTGTATGATACCCACTTCTTCTGGAATAGTTACA
>WAAB01001373.1:1708-76494 GCA_013389865.1 Piaya cayana
GATCAAGATTAAAATAAGAAAGAAAAACATGGCAAAAAATATTGATTCTTTCCTTGGCGATGTTTGGTTTTAGGCATTGGAAGATCTGAGAAGTTTCCTTTTACACTATTTTATGTCTAACTAATTTTTTTCTTGTTTTTGAGTTTAAGCAGAAGTCTTGGCTGCAGACTCACCTTGGTAGTTTGTGGAAGCAGAGAACTGATGGGGAGATTCTTCAGTTCCTCTGAATTTTCAGTTTAAAGAAGAGTCGTACATTGTGTAGCCTTTTTTTCTAAGTAGTGTAGTAAAGTAAAAAACGCTTATATTTTCTCTTCCACAATTAAAATCTTTTGTTTTCTAACAGCTCCATTGCTGTAGCACACCACAGGGAGGAGTAACCCGAAGGTACTTACCAAAGTCGATGGGCATTTCAGTTGGCAATAATGTCAACATTTTGAAGACTTTTCTCTTTCCTTTGCTTTAGCTATTTAGCATATTTCTTTCAGTTTTGTTTAGTACAATATTGTGCTAGACCTTTTCCTCTTATCTACCCAGACTTCTAACCACTGCCAGCCTTAGTTGTGTAAAGTTAAAAAGAGAAAAACAGAAAGCATTAGTTTTGCCAGTGCAGATAACATACAGGAGATAAAAACGTTTACCTACGACTTTCTCCAACATAATCCCTTGCCAAGTATACTGAAAATATGCAGACAGGCAATCTGCATGAGGTTTCTGTGTGTGCTCTGGACAATATCCTTCAGCTGATTTAAACTGGCATTAGAGTGAGACTAAACTTGTAAATTATTTCAGTTCAGTGCACCAACCCCATGTTTATGTAAAATTTAAACAAAGTTTAAAGGTGGCTGAAAATTACAAGCTCTTCTAACCAAGAGCCCATTTATTCCTACTTCAGTGCCAGAAATTTAAACTTGGTTAAAGCCACTATGCAACAAATGCTTTTTACTGGGCAAACTGAAAATCTCAGTCCAGAAAGAAGTCAGCATATATTCAGTCTCTTTGATGTTCCATAGAAAGAGTTAAGATGGTATTAAAAAGTTCAACAATTTTTCAGGATTTTTTTTCCCTTTTAATCTCAAGTAACTCATATGACAAAAGAAAGTAGAATCAGATTTCAAATAGGTTTTTTTATTTGAAACATTAAATTACAAACTTACAAGTAGAATAACATGACAAACATTTAAAATGTGCTTTATACAGGCAGTATTTCAGATTATGATATTTTATTTCAGAATTTATCAGCTCAGAGTTGCAACTCCTAGGTATCATCAACAAAATGTACTGTTACTATTTAATATGGTTCTATTTTAACTCCATTATCATGAATAATAATAGGAACACTATGGGTATTTTGAAAATGTGTCTCTTTAGCTATCTTTCTTCCATATTTGTGTTACAACATCAGGTAAAATTCAGTTAAATTATGTTTCAGAACCTTACAGATATTCTTATTTTCATTTCTAATTAAAAATATGGATGCTTTCTGTTTCCAGAATTCTATTTAGAGAAAGAAATCAAATTTATATAGCTTAGTTCATAGCACATCTTCAGTGCTAATACTAAGTTTATAAATCATTAGTTAGAAGTAAATAATGTGCATACTACTTTTATATATCATCTTATTGCAGTTACTTGATGCTATCCAAATTATATAAATTTCTTTTTTCTTCAAGTTATTAATAACATTTAGTTTCTACTTTGTTTAGTTTTAGCTAGCAAGTAGCTATTGCAGATTTTATTGCTTTGTTCTTCTCTTTTCTGTGAGGATATTTTCTTTAACTCTTTTCCCATGCATAGCTGTAGATGGACCTTTCCCTCTGAGAAAGTGAAAAAGTTGTGGTGTTCTTGTTCATTGGCAATCTCGGTGGGCACGCTTTATTTTTACAGGACTTGTAGGAAATATGGATATAATTTAATGGGAAACATTTAGTTTAGCATTTAGACTTTCAGTTTGACCTTGAAAAGAGCTTGAGGAAACTGCAGTACTTCATCAAAGTACTTGAAGATCCTATTTCCTAGAACATGAGGAAAAAAATCCCAATATTTTATTAAATAAGCCATTAACCACAAAGGTTTAGATCATCCAGCATGAGTTTTTGAACAAGGGAAAGGCAAAAAATCCCCCCAAAACCACAACCAAAACCCCACAATGTAGAGACTTTGTGCTGAACCCCCATGGAGGGGCTGGGCAAGTTCCTGCCTATGTGCTCAATGTTTCAATGTCAGCCCTGGTGCGGTGGGATCCAGGGGGAAGCAGAACTGCTCCTGCCCAGGGAACAAGTATTGCTGCAAGGTTTCATGAGCAAAATTGAGTTTTTACTTCTTTCCAGCAAGGATTACCTCTGCATTTCTCCAGACTTTACAAAGGCTGTACTTTAAACTCTCTCTTTAACACCATATTAGTACTAGTCTGTCAATTATTGAGTCAGCTCCTTTATTTTCTTTCATGCAGGACAGAATATGATCTGATGCCTTTCTAAGTGGCTGCAACAGCTGAAAACACATCTGCTTTCTTTCCTTCATGGAGCTGTTGTGTACCAATTGTGAAGGACATGGAAGAAGATATCAACTTCTTTAAATTTTTCTTCTGCCATTTTTCATCGTCTTATCTGTATTTGGAAGGTCTCCAGCACAAAACCTGCTAATTCACAAATTTTTGTTCTGTGCTGTTGGATTCACAGTTTTGGCAGTTCTTAAGAACTGATCTTTTAATCAGCACCTTAGAAATTTTCCCAAATTCTTATATATTTATATAATATATGCTACATATCAAATACAATTCAGTTTTGCATGGTTTTTTTCTGAGGTCACTTGCTCTGGAAGGATCACAGTTCTGATCAGTCTGTCAGATCTACCAGTGTTCTGGTGTTTCCTACCCTCTGCCACAGTTTTGTTTCATTGTGCAGTGTTAGGACCCTTTTCAAGTCTGTCCCTTAAACGACACCCCAGGTGATTGCTCGTTGGCCTTGTGCTAGAGGCAGCTCTGGATAATCTACCTACAGAAAGGGAACATGCTTCCTTGGGATTCACAGCTGACAGCACAGCACGTGTGCTGTCTTTATACTTAGACACTGTGTTATTAGAGGATTTAGATTCAAGAAACTACAGGTTTATTTGACTTACCTTCCATTATGTACAGGGTTTCTCCGGGCTCTGTTTCTTGCAGGTCTCCAAATCCCTCACTCTGCACATCCTCTGTGGACAGTCCCTCGCCTTCCCAGCTGTGTGTGGTAGGGTGTGTGATGGCCCTTTTTTTTTTCTTTTGGTTTGTTCTCTCATGTGTAGTTTCCCCCAAAGGTGAACCTTGAACATTTTCCTTCTGCTGTTCCCACCCACACATCGTCTCCTGAGAGCTGGCTGCAGTGCAGTAGAGTGTTTCACGCTTTCACAACTTTAGGTTCAGACTGATACTTCTGTGAACATACAGAATCACAGAATCACTGGGTTGGAAAATACCCACTGGATCATTGAGTTAAACCATTCCTATCAAACACTAAACCATGCCCCTCAGCACCTCGTCCACCCATCCCTTAAACACCTCCAGGGAAGGTGACTCAACCACCTCCCTGAGCAGCCTGTTCCAGTGCCCAGTGACCCTGTTTGTGAAAAATATTTTTCTGATGTCAAGCCTGAATCTCCTCTGGCGGAGCTTGAGTGATGACAAGCCAGTTCTGAGACTTTATTTTTCTTTGACCATTTCTGTTGGTAGGATTACAACAAAGAGTGAATAAGCAAGTCCCATTCATCCTCACCACACCAGTCCTTATTTTACTGACCTTAGAAGTCTCTTTTCTGTATAATGAGTCCCGATGATTTACTTTTCCCCTATTTGGAAAGTGTTCAAACCTTTGGACCATCTCCCTCTCTCCTACACCTGTACTATTTCTACAATGAGCTTTCAAATGATGGGACCTGAATTGTCATCAGTAAGACACGGTAGATTCATACCATCTACACAATGGTTTGGTTTTGATTCCTTTCCTTTACATTTCCACAGTCTATAGGCTGGGTGTCTGCAGTCACTTGGCAGAGTGCAAGGGAACAGAGAGGGTGATGCTGTCCGAATGTTTTCTCCCTGTGATCATTGTCAATAAAGCTTCCATCTGACCTGTCCTAAATTGTACTTGTGTTATTATGCACTTGGAGTCCCCAGATCTCCGACACTTGACAAAGCCACTTGTGTTTGGCTGCCGTTAACTGTGAACTGAGAGCTTCCCACAGACCTACTAGCAGCGACTCCTAATTCTCTCTTCTGAATGGTAATAGCCAATTTAAAATCCATTAAGTTATATGCCTAGTTAAGGTTGTTTCCCTTATTCATTACTTTACATTTATTGATATTGAATTTTGTCAGTTATTTTACTGCCTGCATACTCGGAGCATGTTCATCAGACTAAATGTAGATGAACAGTATCTGTGTCAGCCACTGTGTCCTCCTGTTAGAGGCAGCAGAAACAGAGAGGAATCTCTAACGCTGTGATTCCTCTGATTCTAACGTATATATCCCAAACAGACCAGGGGAATCAGGCCTTAAAAGTCCCTGTTTCTCTCCAATGAGTATGAAATGAGCCTTAGGTGACTCAGTTTTTTAACAGCTATGTTGCAGATGTCCATGGTTAGGTAAGATGAATCCCACATGTGTCATACTGTGAGCTGTCTCTGTCACGTTGCAGTCAGCTTTTGGCTATATAGCTCTAAACTATTTAGTATCATCCACAAACTGTGCTGTGCTTGCTGTTCACTTTTCTCAGATGATTTATGGGTAAATGAAGCACACAGCTTTTTAGATGCTGGTGGGTCTCATCTGGAAACCTCCCTTTTTTGAAAAAGGTGACCTTTTGTTCCTACACTTTCTTTTTAACTATGAGAGCTTTATTTATTTAAAAACCCTTTGGGAAGGACCTTGTCAAAATCTTTTTGGAAACACAAATGTGCTATATCGACAGCACCACTGCAGTCTGTGCTCTCGCTGACTCTTTCCAAGGAGCTCAGTAGATTTATGAGGTAGGATTTTCTTCCTACAGAAGTCACAGTATATTTTCCAACAATGTCGTGTTTGCCCAATGTCTCTTAGTTTGATGCTTAATCGTAAGTTTCCAAGGTCAGTGTTCCCAAGTCAGAATTACAGGTCTGTAGATCTCTGGACCTTTTTAAATTTTCTTTTCCAAAACTGGGATCACAAGATGTACCTTTTTATTCCCTTAGCACCATTTAAGTGGTGGGATGTACACTGCAGTCTGCAGTTCTCTTACAATCCCAGGGAAATATACTGTTCTGTTGATTCATTGCTACCAATTTCATAGATCTGTCATAAATCTTCCCCTATTGCATTTGAGCCACTCCTATTTTTTTCTCACTAGGAGAGCCCATGCAACGGGAATCTCCCCGAGATCTCCCTTCTTGGTTACCAAGTCCACTTAGCTTTGCTTTTTCTGTGGGCCTTATTGATTAGCTGGCAGGCTGCAAGCTTCCTTTAAGCAGAAGCCTATCAAAATGTTCTTCTGACCTGCCTCTTTATGGTTTTGCCTTTTGCTTACCAGGATACATTCTTTATCTGCCTCCTAGAGATTCGTGTTGTAAAAGAAGAACAATATTCCATTCACAGCAGATTAGATTAAGTGAAGCAATGCCCTTCATTAGGCACATGTTATTTTCTGATTATTTTGTTGCAGAGATAGTTCATCCATTTCTATACTTTCAGTAATAAGAAAGAGAATAATCTCCACTACTCTGAGAGGAGCAAGTGTAGGCAGCACAAGTGTTTGTGCTTTGGTAACTCTTCCTTTCTATGCCACTCCTGGAACATTCTCTGTTCTCTTAAAAAAAAAAGGAAGAAACACCTGCCATTTTAAAATTATTTGAGTTAATGCTGTTTTCACAAGAGAGGAACTTCTTCAGAGGAAGGTCAATAACATAATTAGCAAAACTTAATTAATAAAGTGATGCTGAAGAACCAAGTTGCTGGCCAGATGCTTCACTCACTACAGCTTCACTCACTACACCCATAACCCTTAGAGCTGACATGGAGGGCTGGATTCTACCCTTAGAGAGCACAGCAAAACAGGGGAAGAGGAGGGGTCTGTCCTTTGTCTGTGTGTATGGAAAAGGCAGAATTTAGTAAAAAAAGTCTCAGGCGTGAATATCTGGTACCTGAAATTCAACACATACTATGATTTGGTTTTATAAGCACTTGATCTTTTGCAATTTTGCATTGGCATTATTTATGTTCTTTGTTTCAAAAGTTAGTTTTTCATCACATATTCATTCCTAATATTTAAATTTTTTTCAATTTGTACTTTGATATTTATTTGCATATATAAGCCTGTCTGAATCCTGAAACAGCATACAGTTTACTAATTCAGTCCACACTCAAATCTTTTATCTTAATGAAATCACTGATCTCTGATAGGTTTTATAGCAGAAATCACAATTAATTTGGAGTAACAGACATATTTAAAAGTCTGGACCTTTTTCTGTGACAGTTCATAACGAGGAAAAAACAACAATTATCCAATATGTCACTGGCAATGATTTGTTGTCTTTGTTGTATTAAATATCACAGGAACACAAGAGTTGCTGTATTTTAACAGACCACTAGTCTGACTCAAAGTCCATGTCTCTTTCCTCACAGTGGCCAGCACCATAAGTTTCAAAGAAAGAAAGTTTCAATAAATCCTATGACATTATTACAGAGTAACCCAGCCACAGGAACAGTTCTTCACTTCTGGCAGCTGGTGCCTGATATACGGCATCAAGCATGGCAAAAAAATTCCTAAATGGTTTCACACATCTTTTCTCAAAATGACCCCTTTGAGTACCTGAAAGACTATTGACCAACACCTGGGTTCTGCCTGCACATCATGGTTTTGATTTTATTTTTTAAAGAATGTTTAATAGCATTTCAGGTATTTACTTGGTATCTTCAAAAAAAAGAGAACAGTTGTATTTATCTCTATAAGAGATACAGGAGTGGCAATGGAAAAGGGTATTTCCCTGTACTGTTCTATGGGGACAGTTTAACCACAACAGAGGGAATGAAGTCTACTTTACCTCCTCATTTTTTCTTCTCAAACTCCAGCCCATGTTCCATCAGGGCACAATGGGATTTAATTACCCAAACAGCTTCTCACTGCTGCTGACTGGATTAAGACCAACTAATTTTACATACAGGAATGTCAATTGCCAATTGCTAAACTCTATTATCTCTCAGTCACTGCTATGCAGAACCAGTTTCATTGACAAGACAAAATCTTTGAAGACTTTTTATTCCTTGTGACCCTTTTTCCTCATATGATTCTGTTCTCACCTGAATACATAATACCAGTGAGACCGTAAACTCTTAATTATTTGGTAATGCAGAGTGCGTCTTTAGGTATTTGAATGCTCTAAGCATAGTTTCCCTGGTGGTCATTGACTAACATGTGATTCCAGATTTTATTTAGTGACTTATGATTGTTTCTATAAATACATGCTTAGTCATGGATTGAATTAATTTGGCAACTTTACTTTGGCATGAATGACTGATGGACCATTACCAGCCATTGACTGTAGAGAAGGTTAATCAGACAAATGCTCTCATTAACCTGAATCTGATTCTCCTCTTCATTATTGAAAATCAGATCATTTTCTTTTTCACAGCAAAGTTAAGGAATGAGTTATCCTATTATAAAATATGTTTATATACATATTAAGTCTTTGTGTAGTTTCTATCAGACCTTTATAAAATAAGGAATATATTGCATGAAAACATTTTGTAGTGCTCTGCAATCAGAAAAAAACCCGCAGTACATGTAAATGAACCGAAGACTGTTCTTTTCCAGTGCACAAATGCATGAAAATGCTTTTCAGGGACTTCTTTTGTCAGCTGATGACCTTTATGGTTCTTCTTTTCTACAATTTTTTTGTTTTCTGTGGTTTTGGTTGTAATTTTTATCCTGCCTATTTTTTTGTTCACTGTTCTATGTTGATGTTTTGTTTTCCTTAGGCTACTTCCTTACTTAAAATACATTATTTTCCATTCTCATTAGTGATAGCCTTGATATTATTTTGTCTATCCTCTTCCCAATCTTACACACAATTTTAGTTTGTACTCTCATACCTGGCACACATTTGTATCCTAGTACAGTGTTTATGTTTTTAAAACAGGCCTGCTCATTGTGAGCTTTATTTCTCAGACAACTAGGTGAAACCTTATTTATTTTACTTATATGGTGAACATACTATGCCAATATTGCATGGTGAGTGGTATGTAGGTAGCTTATTCCTGTGTCATTCAAAAATCATGTATTTATTTATATACTTTTGAGTTATTAATGTCAGTGGGCTACATATATGCATCCATCCGCATGTGGGAGAGGAAAAAAGATTAAATGAATCCAAGGTGTTCTTGTTTGCAGTTGTTGGACATCCCTGTAAGATTCATATTGTAGAGAAAGCTGGAAGCAGTAGGATCTCTAACATATCCTACCTGCATGTGGGGGTGACCATAGTTTAAAAACGTAAAATAGTGTCTTTGCTGCTAGTTGACCCTGGCAGGATCTTAAGCCTCTAGGCAACTATGTATCTGCCAGTAACATCCTTAATTTCTTGAATGATAGGCTGGGGACATGACCAATACTGCCTTATTGCTGAGAGCGGTTATTCTCAGATATCCACTAAACATCATAATATCTTCAATCAGATCAAGGTTTTGATTCTTCTCCAATTAATTTTTCAAAAGAAATCACTGAAGAATCATGAAAGCAGAAACCAGAATGCGGTATTTTTCCATTCCTGCACCAAGTGCCTACAGAGTATCTTTATGGCTTATTAGCTCAACAGATATATAATTACTTCACAGAAACTAGAACAATTTACTGTGAGAATCTGAGAGAGCACCATCCAGCTATGTGTTGTTGGTCACGACAAGATCTAGGTTAAAATTTCCTAGATCCTACAGACCTGGATGAGTGTCCTCACTGGTCCTAGAAAGCAAGAAGGTTGCTTCAGGAACTTCCTAGACCTGAGGGAAAAGAGACTTTCACTGCCAGCCCCCTAGTGACAGCTGGGTGAGAGCATTCCCATTCCTTCTGGTGGCTTTGCTAGATCACATTGAAAGGCATGTGCACATCTCCACATGTTCAGCAGTGAGCCTAGATATGTAACCCAGGGCTGGTTATTTCTGTGGGGGGTGACTTCTTGAATTCATTCTGTGTAACAGTCAGACTAAATTATTGTCTAGAGTTCTCCACGAACTTCAGAGGAACCTAGCAAGAGTTTTGTTCCTGGCTAAGGTTCCCAAAGTTAGCGGGATGAAGCCAGTCAAAAGTACTGAATGTTCAGAATTGCAGCACTTGATACTGCAGCATCTAAAGCCTTTTGTGGACTGATCTGCTGGGGACATTCTGGTTAGGTAAGTGGTGTTTTACAATTTACTTTAATGGCCCTAGAAGTCATTGAAAGAATTCTGTACAAAAGCTAATGCTGTTACTCTAGAAACCGGTATTAACTGCTTTTGCTTCGATAATATTGAGGGATCAAAGCCATTCCTCCTAGGTCTTGCTGTAATGAAAGATGGGTTTTAACCATCCTTTAAAAGAAGTGAATCTTTTCAATGCTTTTTCTCCTAAAAGCTCTTTATATCAGAAGTATTTTGATAGAGTTAGAATCATGTCCCTGTTTTCTTACTAAATGCTCCTATTTATATTTTAAAAAACTTGGCAGGTTTGCAAGTACTAAAAAAAAAAATCTCAAGGGGACAGCATTTTTTAAACGTAATGGGTTTTAAAGTGAGAATTCATGAATATCCCTTCGGCTGGCTATGAGTGCAAATCTTACAGAGATCTGTGACACACTTCTATTCAGTAGAGTCCAGCTGGGAGCCAACAGGTTGTGTCTGTGCAGCCCTTTGCTCTCCGCCTCAGTAGAGAAGAAGGTCAACTCACAAGCCCAGCTCACCCCTGCCCCATGGTGGGGAATCATGTGAGAACTCTGATGTAGGTAGGAGAGGGGGCTGGCCTCGCACAGTGGCTGTGCCTACGGCTGGAGTGTAAGGTATCTGCAGGGGTTCATAAAATCTCGATAACTTTCATGGAACTGGGCTACTTTCAGCTTTTTGGTTTGGTTCTTGATGAAGAAATTCAAGATTGCAAAAACCTTTCTGAGCTCAGCACTAGCCCACAGATCACTCGACATCTGTTTTGCGTTTTGTTGGTTACTTCTCTATTAATACTGACCCTACAGATGCATTCAGAATACAAATCACCATATTGCGCTGTGCATCCTTAATGCAGAAAGCAGCTATAGTCACTGCCAAGTCAAAAACAAAGGGAAGACCTTGCAGGCCTGGGGCATGAAGCTGTTGCTGTGAGACAGACCAGTGATGAGTTTTTCCAGCACTGCCCTGTTATGTGGCTCAGCTCAGGTCACTTCACCTAATTGTGTCTCCATCTTGCTTTTTTTTTTTTCTACACTGCTCTTAAACTGATGGATGAAAAGAGCCCCAGGAGCTGAGAAGAACTGGAAGAACTGCTGTCAGATGCCATGGGATTAGGTCAAGTACTGCCAGGGCTATAAGGTGGTAGGAAGGATGGCACCACTCATGATAGAGGGTCCAAATTTGTATGCCTGATTGAAAGTCACTGAAAACCCAAGAACATACACAATGATGACTTGTTATTATACTTAACAGGAGGTTGGTTGTTTTGCATCATGTTTCCTTTATATTAGGGAGTAGTTGGACAAAGCTGAGTCTTGTCACACCAACAGACATTGTCTAAAAGCCTGGAAATACTTCTGTATAAAGAGAGAGATGGAAAGACCACAGCTGCTTGATTCAGAGAGCAAATAAAAAAGTAAATGTATGAATAGAGCAAGTATGGAGTAGAGGAGGCACAAAATAATAAATGTTATTGAAAATCAAAGTCTCTATTTACTCTTGAGCATAATGCCAAAACAAGGCAATTTGAAATAGAATTGAAAAGCAGCATATCCTGAGTGGAACATTATTAATTTATTATATTGATTGATGCATCAAAATAAAGGACTTTTAGTAAAGATAAAACCCCAGAAATATCTCTGAAGGGATAATGAGAAGATCTAAATCCTGTTAGACAGCACTGTATGACACAAGCCATAGGAACAAAAGGTAGGCCTCTAATTAATGGTGGAATGTTTCTTGGCCCTTCACTTTCGACAATGACCTGAACAAGAGATGGTCAGATCATTTCTCTGGTCAGGTGTTGCAATTCTGTGCAGACAGGCTTAGGCGTGATTTTGCCAAAATACTTGGTACACCTTGTGTCTCTCCACGTTTCCAGCTAAAATATGTTTGATGTCACTCCACTATCATGCACTATGGACAACCTGTTGTTAGCAGCAGTTGCTTTCCATAGCCTAAGCAATACTAAGGAAATGGAATTTGGCAAGAAACCTAACTGAAGAGTACACTCATTCCTGAGGCAACTCCACTGACCTTGCTAGAGCTGTTCCAGAGTTCTGTCTAGCCTTGACCTGTTTTTCTGCTGTTCATAGGTCGTGAGGCTGAAAGAACTGCTCCTGCTTCTTCTGTTCCATCCATCTTTGTTCAAAGTAATAACAAAAGAATTAAGAAGGGTTCAGGGAAGGGTGATAAACATGTTTGGAGCAGAGGAAAACTCTCATATCAAGGGAGATTGATAAGGTTGGAGTTGTTTCCCTTAGAGATGAGGCAAATAAAAAGGAGACACAAAAAAGGAGACAAAATAATAAATGGTCTAGAAGGACTTATTCACACATCCCTTGTGATCCTCATGGACCTTTAGAGGTCCGTGACAACATAATCAAATTAAGGTGCGGCTACTTGCCTCTCCCTGATGACTGTCCGCATGGACAGGCTGTCTACCCTGTACCTTTCTGTGTTTTGGGGTATAAAGGCTGAAAACCATTAGTATAGGGAAGGTAAGAGGGGCAATTATTGTCCTTGTTCCCATTCACAAAAATAGGAGTAGTCACAGAAGTTACAGAGTATCCCAAGCCAGAGGAAAGGGAGTGTATTATTTCCACATAATACACAAACATCCATAGAACCAGACAATAAATAGTGTTACAAAAGACTTTCTTGTGTTATAAATATTGCTGGTAAAGCTGGGTTGCAGTCATGCATGCTTGGGATGGCTGCACACTGGTTTGTCCACTCTGTGAGCCAGGCTGGAGGCCCTGATGGTAATTAGAGAGCTACTGCCCTCACTGCTCTTGCTGTAAAGCTGCCCTGGTTACAGTTAACAGGTATTCTAGCACATTTTCAACTGATTACAGCAGCTGGGGTTTAGGAGGAATCCTAATGTGGCACATACATTATGCTACCTCAGCTTGATGCTGAGTATCTCATAACGTCTAAAGGTGACTATCTGTTGTCAAGGTGGGAAGGGCAGGGTGGAATGACCCATGGCTGCAGCTTCTGTGCTTCTGGGTCTGTATCTGCCAGCACCAGGCTTATACAGCCACCCTCAATTATAAATTTCTTCCCCTATAGGAAAATGCCTCCTACCATGACCCAAACCCAGCTATGTGTTGTCCAGAAGAGAAATTCTTGCAAATAATTTCATTTTATAGAGAGTCGGTGCTTTTAAAAGTTGTCCTCTTGTGCTGTTTCAAACTCCATCCTTTCTTAGGTACATGTAGTTCGTACGGCTGAGAAGACCACTTAGTACCTTTTTGGATCAGTTAGTGACTAGTGTAGCACCAAAGTTATTGAAGTTTGAAAGCCATAAATGGAAATAGGCTCTGTATTGCACTTTTCTAATACCTCATTGCTTTCGCTAAATGATAGAGTGCTCTGCACCTTGCTGTTCCCACCTCCTACCTACCTCTGGTGTTTGCCTGGGGCTCTGTTAGGGTGATGTGACTCCCATGCAGGCAAAAAGCCTATCATGACAGAACCCAGGAAGAATTGTTTACTGATGGCAAACTGAACTAGGTGATTGCAATTGAAGTGCTGACTGAGTGCTGCTTTTAGTCATAAGACACAGCTCAGGGTTTGGGGTTGTGTTTGTTTTCTGCTTGAGTTAATCTAAATATTTTTATATACAGGTATCTGTCTTCAACAGCCGCTTGGATAAGCAGGTAGGTGATAAGATACTGTGCCATGCAGCTTTCCCAGCTGCAACTAGTCCAATCTCCCTGTTTAAAATCTGCATTAGTCCCAAAGGAGTGCACACTGCCCAGAGCAGGCTGCCTGTACCTGCTGGCTGGGGCACTTACCTGGGCTAGCAGAGGTCTACATTACTATTTCTGTGTCAGTGTTTCAATATTATAAGTGAATTGCTTTTATTCAGATGAGCAATTTGATAACTGATTAAGAACCTATTGATCTGTTGATGCTGCTTGCTTTCCAAGAATGAAGTTTGGACTCGCTCGCTCTTTTACAGCTAGGTCCTGTTTCATGCTAAGGGGTTATAATGCTCAGCTGGGAAAGGGGAGACCTGCACACCTCTGCTTTCACTGATGAGTTAATAAGTTAATTTCCCTTAATTGCTTCTCACAAAAAGCCTTTATTAGCATGTGGGAAGATGCCTGGCTGTGTACAGGTCCCTGGGTGGGAGACGGGATGCACAAAGACAGGCAGTGAACTTTCTTCCCAGAGAAAGGCAAGGCTGAAGCATCTGAAGCTTCAGCCACACTTGGGAGTTAGCTGCCTGAGTCAAGCCATTATCCTGCATCGTCTGAGCTGTGAGAGTCAACTTAGCATGTGTACATACTCTGTGGTCAGTGTGGAAAGCTGTTATCTCACAGAGTGATAAAAGTGGGTCAGGGTGAACGCAATTTCTCATGCATTTACAGTAGACTGGCAGCAGAAACGTGTAATGAGTTACCATGGTTCAGCTGGTGTTAGGTAACTCTGAGGGTTGGTGAGATATCACGAGTCCGAGTCCCAAAAACATGCCCCCTAGTGCCTCTGTATTTCATAGGAAGCAACCATCATAACAGCCCCTGAGGACTCATTCAAACGAGTTCCCTAAGGAGTCCATGATAGTGCTGTATTTTCTCAGCAAATTCAATTTCGTGTCAGTGGACTTTATTCTATGAATTTTTCATATTTTTTTTCTGCACAGCAGCAGCAGGGACAGGGAGTGCCACCACCTTGCCTTTCGCTCAGTGGTTCGCTCGCGGCACATGATGCTTTCTAAGCCGGCAAGCTTCAGAAATGCTAAAAATGCATCTCTCCTGCCTGGGCTGGGAACTCCCTCTGGTCTCTTTTTTTTTTTTTTATTCCGTAGAAAACACCCTCAGTGATGGCTACAAGGAGAAATGCTGTCATTTGTGAAATGGGAAAGGCCAAGCAAGTGCTGGGACATCGAGACCTGCTTCCAGTGATTCTTAAGTCTCCTGTGTTTTGAAGCACCTTTCAGTTTTAAAAGCACACTCAAATTTTTAAGTATTGACAGGAAGAAATAACCAACTAGACCAGCCTCTGCACTGTCTTGCTGATGATTTATAGCCTTCTCTGATTAGCTTTTAAAAATTATTTTTATCTTTGGTATGAAGCATAGAGCCCTAGACACAGAGCTTTACAATGCTTAGCACTTCAAACAAGAACTCAACAGCCTCCCCTGAGAACAGATTGTAGGTGTGTAAGGGACTCCCTTTTTTACCCCTTGTGCGGAGAGTTTTTACTTTTAATATCAAAAGGCTTGGCTGTAGGGATTCCCCCAGCTGCTTCAGCCTGACTCCGGCACAGCTGAGGCTGCAGGTGAGCTCCCTGCAAAAACTGGAGCACCCCACAAAGCTGAAAGAGAAGCAGCTGGATGGGATGCTCTCTGAAGATATATTTCCTTTAATTATTTTTTAAATGCCCTTTACTATATTATTTTCCTAAATTTCTATTCTGTTTTTCTTCTTGTTTTTCTGACCCAGTTGATGTGTTTTCACTTGGAAAGGTCTGTAGACCAGTTAGGGGGGATGTGAGGAGAGATGGCAGCTGCAAAGTAGATGCTGGGATGCTTTATCTGATAGCCCTCTGTGAAGGCTCCTCTGCATTCTCAAGGCCTTTGTACATGCTAACCTGACTTATGTGAGTTTATCTAAGGAATTTAGGCAGTTGGACAGATCTCAGTTTATTGGGGGTTGGGTGGATTCGGGATGCTTTTGTGAAAATTGAGCATACATGTGGACAGAAATAATGGCAGACTAGAAGACTATGTAAAGGAATTGCCTTCCTAATACCCAGGCAAAAATAGGAGGTTTGTGTAGCTGAAAGCACATTGGAAGAGCTTTCTAATGACTGGGTGTAAGAATGCTACTTTCAGGCCCTAAATTATGCCAGTTTTTTTTCAATTTTAACATATGTGAAGAAGAGAAAGGTCTTTTGCAAAGTCAAGTGTAGAAGTAATAATTGTCATGCAACAATTGCAATATTTTTTTCAGGTTAAATTCTGCAAATTAGGTTTCGTGTGTCTATATATATATTTTTAAGCTATAATTCCGCACATGCAATCTTTTGCATCTTAACTCTGGCTCACATGTATTGAGCTGATTTGTTGCATATTTGTTCTTTTCTAGAGTCAAAGTAATTTGCTTTTAGACTGAACAAAATTTTCTTAAGGGGTCTTCAGCAGGAAAATGGTAGAGAATATGGCATAATTGTCTTAATATCTTGTGAGGTTTTCCTGACTAGAAAGATTCCTGCGCCACTCTTCAGAACATAAATTTGTAGAGATATATAGCAAATTATTTTTATAATGGCATTGGAAAACTGCCCTGCATTGCTGCTAGTGAGGAAGGGTGGCTATTTACCTCTCCTTCCATATCAGTCAATCTCTAGAATTGTGTCTGGCCAAAACAAAAGAAGGAAGGCAAGTGTAACAAATCAATGTATTTGTAATTTATTAACATTCAAAGTGGGGTTCCTTTTCATTTTAACAGGCTTTTAATGATTTTGCATTGGAGAATGTCCTGCTTAAAGTAAGAGGGAATGGCTGATAAGTTCAAAAATAGGAAAAATATTTGTATGTAACTCACGTAGCATGGCAGCATGTTGAAATTTATGATATAACATTTGCTGCCTCAGTTGTAAAATGGCATCGTCTTTATTCCATTCCATACAGTTTAGTACTCAGCTGAAAGACTTGTTAATAACTGTTTACCTTTAATACCTTCACTAACAGCATTATTTTGCGGCCCATTTTCAACACAGGCTACTTTTTTGAAATAGACCCTATATTAGAGCACATCATAACAACATCTAACCCAGGGGGCAGAAATAAACTGCTTAAATAACTTCATTATTGCTTTTGGGAATTCTAATATTGGCAACTCTGAGACTTGTAGCTTGGTGGAAGTCAGGGCTGGACTGCTGAAAAGTGAGCAGGCAGCCGGGTTGACTCTTGTAGTGTGAGGCTGTGGGTGGAGGGGCTTCCCCTCATGTCCCTCTTGGGACCAGCCACCAGCAGGACCTGCCCTGCTGTCATTTGGGAATGCACTGATGGTCGACATATGGGCAATTCTGGACTTTATTAAATCTGCTTTTCACTTGAGCTAAAAGGAGGAAGTATTGAGAGCTTGGGAAGGGCTAAATTCACTAAAAAGGAAGCATCTAAAATCAGAAGCATGACAGATAAATGAGTTCCTGATATTGCAGTGAGCTCATGTTTTTTTTGGAGTGGAGGAGAGAAGAGTAGGCTATTTAAAATCTGCTCAATGAATGTTTTTGTTTTAAACCACCACTTTGAAAGCTGTTGAGCCATGAATTTCTACTGTATTCTTGATCTTGAGTAAGAAGTGGACACTTTTTTAATTGGTGTTTTCAGTGGGACAGAGTTGCATCACTGTAGTCTGTGGATATGCTGTTTATTCTTCGTGTCATGAGCTCTTCAATAGCTGCCAAATATTCCTGAGGTGATCTCTCTCCTCACCACTCGGTAAAGGAACAATCTTATTTTCACAGCTAAATAAACATAGCTACAGACCTAAACCCATTATGCAGGAAGCAACTTTCTATGCATCTATTGTACAGTAAAAGAAATTGTTTAATTTTTAACATTAAAAAAAAAAAATCAAGAAGGATGTTGAGGCTCTGGAGTGAGTCCAGAGAAGAGCAACGAAGCTGGTGAAGGGGTTGAGAACAAGTCTTATGAGGAGCAACTGAGAGAGCTGGGGTTGTTTAGCCTGGAGAAGAGGAGGCTGAGGGGAGACCTCATTGCTCTCTATAACTNATTCTGTGATTCTATGAGTATAGGAAAAACAATCCACTTGCTGCCTTGCTCCTCTTTGTCCTGTCTTTCGAAATTGCAGTGAACTCCATACTGCACCTTTAGATGAAGGGCAGAGTGGTATGTGACTTACGAGTCTTGCCTTACATGAGGGGGAATTGGTCTCCTAATCCACCAGGCAGGTAAAATGGATTGCATTTATTCGATAACAATAGATATGGGGGGAAACAGCCCATTAAATTACCTTTACTACTCGTAGAGAGATGTTTTTTAAGAAGTACATCACGAAAGTGTGAAAGAGCAGCTATCTCCCATCAGCTCCTGGTTTTCAGTTCGGAGAAAAGACAGTGGTGCCCAGCTCTGTGTGAGTCACACAGCTTATTGTAAGTCCTTTTAAAATCTTCTTATTCAGTATTGCACAGGTGTGAGCCATATGTTCCACACTGGTGCAGTACGTGCAAGTGGTTCCTTGGATGCTGGAGGGGACTTTTCCATAACCAAACCCAAACAGCGTCTCCTGGTAAGTGGAGTCAGATCCAAGGGCAGAGTAGAGGTTTCTTCTGCCCCAGGACAGCCTGCAGCAAATGCATGTGCTCTCAGCTGGCCCTGAAAATAAAGTGGGGTTATCCACTCTTTATTCCTATTTTTTGTTTTGCTGGTGTTTCAAATACTAGCATAGGCTTTGTGAGGCCCTGGGGCCACTGCATGATTCAGCAAGGCTTCAGGTGAGGCATTAGAAGGCTGGTGCTTGCAGTGTGGGGCTGGCTTTGCACCTGAGAGGTTTCGGTCCCCAGAGTGACCCTTCCTTGTGACCTGCTCTGCCTCTCCTCAGCCCACTGGGGACCACTTAGCTCATCAGCACAGCAGAAGACTAATCACGCAGCAGCATTCACTAGTTTTCCAGCTGTAGGAAAACAAACCCAACAACTAATTCGTATTCTTATTCTTGTTAGAGGGATTTAACCTCAGGTTGCCTCTTCCAGATGAAGTGGACAGTGGGGATCTGATGGTTGTTGCAGGTGAGAGTGCTGTGTGTGGAAACAGGGCTGTCTGTCTCATGGGACTTCAACAGGAATTCCATCTTCTCAAGGGGAAAAAAAAAAAAGGTGTTTTACCTTTGTCCCATTTATCCCAGTCTGCTTCCACGGACAGATTTCTGCTCAAGGTTTCCATCTTGGTGAACTGCTTTTTTTTTCCTGACAAGAAATAAGTTTTGAAAAATTCCCAGTCAGCTGAATTGAGGACCACTGAAAAAATTCTCAGAGAGCCTGGGAAAAAAAAAAACTTCAGCGAAGCATGTGGTTAGAAAACCAGCTTGCAAATATGACCCTTGGGACTGGAACAAGCCTTCCAAAACAGGTCAGGGATGCTGTTGATCCGGTGGGTGAGGCGAGGGGAGGGAAACCCAAGGGTGAGATGTCAGTGGTGGTGCCAAGACAAGGCTCTCACCATCTGCCAGGTTGTCCTGGTTTAGCCTCTGTCTGGCAGCTAAACGGGGGGGGTGGAGGGATGGTTTTAGTCCCAGATTCCCCCCTGCCATAGGGAGAGGGACGAGGAGGAGAGAGAAAGACTTGGGGGTTGGAAACTGTAACTAGAACAGCTTTAATGAAATAATAATAATAGAGAAAATAGTATTATTAATAAGGAAATAATAAAATATATGCAAGATGGAGCTCCCTATGACTCTTAGTCACCAGTGATGCTGCAGGGCAGTCACGGATTCACCAGCAGATGGGAGCTGGATTCAGGAACTGGATTCAGGAACACAGCTCAGGATGAGTAGCAGGAGGTCCTCGCTGCGGGCTAGCCATGCAAGAAGAGAGCTCGACCATCATGAACAGAATGCCCAGGGAAGTAGCTTAGTCGCTGTCCCTGGAGGTTTTTAGAAGAAGTGTAGATGTGGTGCTTAGGGACATGGCTTAGTGGTGACACGGCAGTGCTAGGTTCATCGCTGGACTTGATTTTAAAGGTCTTTTTGAACTCAAACAATTCTATGATTCTACAGGTTAGGTTTTCATCAAAACTCCCAGCAAGGATGCGAGCCAAACACACTTCTTGATGGATACAGAACACTGAAAATCAGCCTAAAAATAAATCTTCAAATCAACTCTGACAACTAGAATGTTCAGTCCTAGCTGGTATCAGCTTTTGCAGTATAAATGGTTTCAAAGGATATGCTAATGTCAGTAGTGAGAAAGGGTCACATAAAATCTGGATTTACTAATTTCAGTCAAATTGCATAACAGAGCTAGGAAAAGTTAGGTCTCTGGTGTTACCTGCTCTATATTATGGACTTAGAAGCATTTTAGCAGCAATATTCAGTCTTAGGGTTTTGAGAATTGTGTTAATTTTCACACCATGAGAGCTCTAGATCAACATAGAATCATAGAATCACCAGATTGGAAGAGACCCACCGGATTGAGTCCAACCATATGTATAAACATTTTGCTCACCCACAGCCTTCCTGTGGAGTGAACATCTATCACTTTTTTTTTTTTTNGGAGAAAAGACAGTGGTGCCCAGCTCTGTGTGAGTCACACAGCTTATTGTAAGTCCTTTTAAAATCTTCTTATTCAGTATTGCACAGGTGTGAGCCATATGTTCCACACTGGTGCAGTACGTGCAAGTGGTTCCTTGGATGCTGGAGGGGACTTTTCCATAACCAAACCCAAACAGCGTCTCCTGGTAAGTGGAGTCAGATCCAAGGGCAGAGTAGAGGTTTCTTCTGCCCCAGGACAGCCTGCAGCAAATGCATGTGCTCTCAGCTGGCCCTGAAAATAAAGTGGGGTTATCCACTCTTTATTCCTATTTTTTGTTTTGCTGTTGTTTCAAATACTAGCATAGGCTTTGTGAGGCCCTGGGGCCACTGCATGATTCAGCAAGGCTTCAGGTGAGGCATTAGAAGGCTGGTGCTTGCAGTGTGGGGCTGGCTTTGCACCTGAGAGGTTTCGGTCCCCAGAGTGACCCTTCCTTGTGACCTGCTCTGCCTCTCCTCAGCCCACTGGGGACCACTTAGCTCATCAGCACAGCAGAAGACTAATCACGCAGCAGCATTCACTAGTTTTCCAGCTGTAGGAAAACAAACCCAACAACTAATTCGTATTCTTATTCTTGTTAGAGGGATTTAACCTCAGGTTGCCTCTTCCAGATGAAGTGGACAGTGGGGATCTGATGGTTGTTGCAGGTGATGGTGCTGTGTGTGGAGCCGGGGCTGCCTGTCTTGTGGGACTTAGGCAGGAATTCCACCTTCTCAAGGGGAAAAAAAATGGTGTTTTGCCTTTGTCCCATTTATCCCAGTCTGCTTCCACTGACAGATTTCTGCTCAAGGTTTCCATCTTGGTGAACTGTTTTTTTTCCCCTGACAAGAAATAAGTTTTGTTGAAAAATTCCCAGTCAGCTGAATTGAGGACCACTGAAAAAATTCTCAGAGAGCCTGGGAAAAAAAAAAAAAAAGGTGTTTTACCTTTGTCCCATTTATCCCAGTCTGCTTCCACTGACAGATTTCTGCTCAAGGTTTCCATCTTGGTGAACTGTTTTTTTTCCCCTGACAAGAAATAAGTTTTGTTGAAAAATTCCCAGTCAGCTGAATCAAGGACCACTGAGAAAATTCTCAGAGAGCCTGGGAAAAAAAAAAACTTCAGCGAAGCATGTGGTTAGAAAACCAGCTTGCAAATATGACCCTTGGGACTGGAACAAGCCTTCCAAAACAGGTCAGGGATGCTGCTGATCCGGTGGGCGAGGCGAGGGGAGGGAAACCCAAGGGTGGGATGTCAGTGGTGGTGCCAAGACAAGGCTCTCACCATCTGCCAGGTTGTCCTGGTTTAGCCTCTGTCTGGCAGCTAAACGGGGGGGGTGGAGGGATGGTTTTAGTCCCAGATTCCCCCCTGCCATAGGGAGAGGGACGAGGAGGAGAGAGAAAGACTTGGGGGTTGGAAACTGTAACTAGAACAGCTTTAATGAAATAATAATAATAGAGAAAATAGTATTATTAATAAGGAAATAATAAAATATATGCAAGATGGAGCTCCCTATGACTCTTAGTCACCAGTGATGCTGCAGGGCAGTCACGGATTCACCAGCAGATGGGAGCTGGATTCAGGAACTGGATTCAGGAACACACAGCTCAGGATGAGTAGCAGGAGGTCCTCGCTGCGGGCTAGCCATGCAAGAAGAGAGCTCGACCATCATGAACAGAATGCCCAGGGAAGTAGTTTAGTCGCTGTCCCTGGAGGTTTTTAGAAGAAGTGTAGATGTGGTGCTTAGGGACATGGCTTAGTGGTGACACGGCAGTGCTAGGTTCATCGCTGGACTTGATTTTAAAGGTCTTTTCGAACTCAAACAATTCTATGATTCTACAGGTTAGGTTTTCATCAAAACTCCCAGCAAGGATGCGAGCCAAACACACTTCTTGATGGATACAGAACACTGAAAATCAGCCTAAAAATAAATCTTCAAATCAACTCTGACAACTAGAATGTTCAGTCCTAGCTGGTATCAGCTTTTGCAGTATAAATGGTTTCAAAGGATATGCTAATGTCAGTAGTGAGAAAGGGTCACATAAAATCTGGATTTACTAATTTCAGTCAAATTGCATAACAGAGCTAGGAAAAGTTAGGTCTCTGGTGTTACCTGCTCTATATTATGGACTTAGAAGCATTTTAGCAGCAATATTCAGTCTTAGGGTTTTGAGAATTGTGTTAATTTTCACACCATGAGAGCTCTAGATCAACATAGAATCATAGAATCACCAGATTGGAAGAGACCCACCGGATTGAGTCCAACCATATGTATAAACATTTTGCTCACCCACAGCCTTCCTGTGGAGTGAACATCTATCACTTTTTTTTTTTTTGTCATTATTAAGCGGATTAATCTAAATGGAATTTGTTAATGAAAAGAATCTTCTTTTTCTATTAACACACGTATTAATCTTATGCAGAAAGTTTCTTGGATACAATATGGTGTTTCTGGTCCAAGTGGGGAGGAAAGAGGAGGAGGAGAAGGAAAATGAGGAGCTGGGAGGAATGTTTGTCTTCTACCTCCCACCATGTGTGCATGTCAGGCACCCATCCCGGGATGGTGAAGGCTTTGACTTAAATCAGAATTCCCTGGCTTCAAACTTGGCAGGAGTGTGCCCAAACACTGGATGGTAGCTGGGATATCAGTTAGTTGGGAAGGGCTCTCTGAGTTTCTTCTAATGAAATAATTTTACATTGTCATTTTAGATGACTGTGCATTGGCATAAGGACCTCGATCTTTCCTCAAGTCCCAGGTGAAAATGCTTTAGTCCAGCCTTTTCCAGGCTTTTAAATCTCTTCTGGAAGGCTTCCCAAGGTCTTGGGTTTGCCTTGAGTTGTGGAATAGAAAACAACATGGACTCATAAAAATTCTCTGGGGAGGGAAAATATTTCCCATTCAGCTGCAGTAAGAAAAGATGATGATTTTTTTCTCTTTTACTTTTTACTCGATTTTAAAGGTATCTGAGATAGATAATTCATTCCTGAAAGGTGCCTTTTCATGGAGCAATTGATGTGCAAATGTTAACAAATTAAATAGCCTGGTCTAGTTGTATTGGAAAGTGTCACAGACAGCAGGCCCATAAATAGATTGAGAAGGAAAAATTGCTGGAAAACGCTTGGTGTGAAATTAATTAGGTGTTTTAATATGAGAAGCTGATTTCTGTAAAACCAAGAGTGCTTTTTAATCTTCCAGAGTCATTCAGAGATTCAGCCCTCAAGTGGAAGAAGTCCTACCGGGCATCTCTAATGTGTTGAAAGCAAAGGACACAGACCAGTGAATAAGAAGGCACTATCTGTTTTAGAAATACATACAAGCAGCTTCCAATCTGTAATGTATTCATAACAGCCGCAATGGAGTGGGTGGGAGCAAACTCCCTTACACCAGCTAAGGATCTGGTCCTGTATGCTTAGAAAATAGCCTAATGAGGGAAGGACCCATCTAACTGCTGAGAGATTTTGTGACCTACTTTGGAGGCTCTCCTCATTTTTGGGTAAGGTTCTGCTGGGCTTCTGTTTCTTCATCTCCTTGGTCCCCCCCAATCGCTCACAAAAGCAAGAGACAGAGACAGCTGCTTCTGCATATATTAATAATATGCAGCTATATAAATGATTAATAAAAGACACCACTGACTTTGAGTCATGGTGTAGTAACTCACGTTTAGCTGTTTAGATGGCTCTGAGCCTTCATCCTGGTGTTGCACAAGGCACCCAGGATGAATCATTACCCTTTCATATAGACATTGTTTCTAGTTGCTTAAACTGAGCACTGCACATGTTGGACGGGATCAAACAGCTGGTTATGGAACACCAGAGAGGCCTTGCCCATCACATGAATGGTTAAAATCATAATGATCAATTCTTTTAAATTGCTTAATGGTGCATCTGCTGTTAGCCATAGACTGCAAGGGCTCTGTCCTTTGGCATGCAGGGGAGCTAGAACTGGTCCAAAAAGGTATTTAAACTGGCGATAATATTTAATCACATGTGCAGAAATTTTGGTGGATCCTATAAAGTGCCTAGTGCAGAACGAGGTCTTGATGCCCCTCTGGTGATGGATGTGGTCACATTGTGTTTTTCTGGCTGTTCACTCCACTGGAAATCACTGCACTTTCTGGTGTGCCCCTCCATGTACTCTGTGATGTTTAAGTTTGTGTGAGATCTATACTTAGAAAGGGAATACTTAGTTTTTAAAAAGCTTTGCAAAGGTGAGATCGTGGAAAAGAAAAGAAACACAACTAAGAAGCTGGAGGCTTGGTAAATGAAATTGTCCATGTGTGATAAAGAACAGAAGCAGAAATACAACCTTGCCTGGCCACCTGCAGACAACTGAGCCAGCTCCCATTTACCTGCAGATGACTCACCACATCCCATTGTGAATCAAAATGGATCAGAAGGATCACACCTGAAAAGTGTTAGTTTTTCCCTGTTAATCACTAAAGGAACCCAGAGTGGCTTGCTCAGATACGGATGTCTATGCTGCAGAGACCTCAAACTTGGAGTGGTGAGGCTTAGGCCCGACAACCCTGGTTTCTCCATCTTCTGTCACATTCTGTTGGGGTGTCAATACACAGGAGATATTTTATACACTGTCTCCTTTGTATAGGTGACTGAAAGGTCACAGTCATCGCTAATATCCTGTTCATCAAGTAATATTACCTGTAAAAATGCTGTAGTTAAAAACTGACTCTGCTGAAGTGGAACTTGTAGGGGTATAAAATCCCCATGGAAACCTCTTCCCTGATGATGTTCTGCAAGGTGGAAACCTGTTTAGGTTGTCCCAGATGGAAAGATAAATTCCAAAGTGTTTAGGTTGGTAACTGAAGCCTTGGTCCTCTTCAGAGGAGAAAATGAGGCCTCAGAAAAGGGTTTGGTGCTATTGTGTGGGTTTGTGAAACAAATCTTTCAGGGAAAACAATGTTAATAGAGTCATCGCTTTGGCACAAGAGCCCTGCTGGAAAGAAAGTCTGTTAATCCCCTCTATAGTCTCTCTATTTATACCCTTAGGCTGCACATAAACTGGCCAAGTACAAGAACAAAAGCTGACTAGAAATATCTCCTGTGACTGTTGTTCTCATGAGCTATTATCCCCTTTATTAAGGATCAGACTAAGAACAACCTTTGTTAAGGACAGTGTTTTGTGAAGAAATGTGATTATCATACTGATTTAGGTAAAACTTGGCACTATGGCTTGGCTTGGCTTGCCTTTCCCTCTGCTCTTGTTGCGTGTTTTTCTAATTGTGCTTTTAAGTGGTGGTGCCACCAGCCACACTGGAGGAATAGCCTTGCCCCTTGCTCCCCGCCTGGCCTTGCACACCCACTGAGATCAGTATCAGCCTAACAATCCAGTTTGTCCTCCTAGCCACTACTTTAAGACATTTGCTAGTATAATTTTTACAATAAAAAGGAAAAAAGATATCCCAGACTACATATTTTTGTGTTACTTTAGGGATGAGATCTTCTAGAGAAGGGCAAGGCACGGGGCAAATCACCAAATCCCTGATGTCCTTTGTTGTATTTCTTTGCTTACAATTATTTTAGAAATGAATACAATTGATATTTCATTTGTTTCCTTAATACATTTGAAGCTCAAAAATAATCCATAATCCACTTCAGAGTCAAGGTTGAAGAGTGCTTTTATCTTATTCCTGGGTGAAGAAGAGGGAAGCTGGAGAGCTCTTGTCCACCACATTGAAGACTCTCTCTTTGGCCTTGACTGTCTGAACTCACAGCTCATCTTTTGCCCATTGAATCAGGAATGGTCGTGTAGGAGAGTGTTGTACAGAACCACTGATGCCCATGTAGGAGCTACAGTTGTGAATATGGGAGAGGAATCACTGGGAATGTCCTGACTAGTTATTGTAAGAATTTCTTTCTCAATTAAAAGAAGTCTATTTAATATTTCATAAGTTTATCTTTTCCTGAGAATTCCACAATTTAATTGAAGAGGGATTGCTGGAAAATGAAAGTGGTGTTCCTGAGACAGTAGTTTGCTGTCGACGGGAGATCATGGAATCAGATGCAGAGATCAATATGATCAGCAAGTGTTCCATTTATTGAGCTTAGCTGTTTCTTTATAAACCCTTTTCGGTTACATAACTACCTGCCCAAGAGGGCATCTACAGTGTATTACTGGTTAAAAGTAGCTGTCCATAAATCTATTACTAACATATTATTGGCTAAACTACTGCACATGCTAAGAAACCAAGTTAAACTAAAATTAACTATGTTGATGGTTCTCTTAATTGTTTTTCTTTCAGCTGGTACTGACTCCCACTGAACTAGCTGCTGCATTCCTTCCAGCTGCCCCATGTTTATCTTTCAGCTCTCTTTTTCAACGCCTTGTTAAAGTTGTTCAGTATCAATCAGTCTCACAGCATCCAGGCCTTCTTCTCTGTAAAATGTTCCCACAGTTTGCTAGCATGGTTAGTGTTTCTTTGAGAAGCCACAACAAGCTTCCATCTTCACAGGCCTTCCAGGGTCTTCCTGACCAAGCCAAGGTGGATGTTAGTTTCCTGAGGGGATCTGAATTAGTTCCCTTTCACTTTTCTTCTGGCCTCAGCTCTGCATATTGAAGATGTGTACCCATAAGTTAAGACATTGCATATTGCTCAGTCCCGCTCTAGCACAGACAAGGTTTAATATTAATCTTTATTTACTCAACAATAAAAGTTGCATTTAATCTAAGATCTGTTAAATTTAATACTGATAAATTGAGCACTTTCTTATCTTAATGTATGTTCACATTCCATTGTAGTCTATTATATTTGTGCTGTACAAATGTGATGCATCATCTTTGTAAACACAGAAATAAAAACAACAATCAAAAAAGCATTTGCAAACTAAGTTACTTTTCTTGGAAGTAATGGAACTGTGAGAGCTGCAGTTCATCCAGTGCAAAGCTGAGGGTGGCTCAGCTGATCTAATACATTGTTACCCCTGAAAAGGCAGGTCAGATCCCCTAACTTCTGATTCTGTGCTTCCTCAGCTCTTGCACTGGTTCTGGTGCTGGCTGGATCTGTGAGGAGTTGGTTTGACTTGCTGATTCAGAATAAAAGTAGGTAAAAAATGGGGTTAATTTTCTGCTGGGTTGATGAGTTTTATCATCGTCATGAAGAACCTGAGTTACAGTGTGCAGACATACACCATGAAGGTTGATGAAGAGGGGGACTGAGGACCCTTTTGGCAGCAGAGATATGTTAGACCCACTCAGCTGCCCCTTCCACCTCCCCATCCAGGAGACATGGGTCCATGAGAATTTAAAGCAATCCAAGTAGGTGCTGCTGTCCTACCCTTCTGTGCCCTTCCACATTGCCCTACTCCTTCTGTGCACCAACAATATGTGCATCTGGCCCTGCAATGAGCTGGTTTGATATGCTAGACTGGTAGAAGAATAATCAGTACTTGTACTGTTTTAGTTCGATCTCTCCTAATTTTACATGCTAAGCTAGTTTTCCTGAGTGTCAAATGAATAGAAGTGATAGCAGAGAAATGTGCAGGGAAGCTTGCTTGGGAACACAGGAGGTGGTTAAACTATGAGCGAAGTGGCTTAGATTAATTGAAACTGTGGATTGCAGTTCTACAGTGTATCTGTTTTCTGCATTTATGTTTCTCCTCTGCTTGGATGAATTTGGGAGGCATAGTTACATTTTATCTCTGACTGATTTTTAAGTTGTAAAAGGCCATGTGTATACAATGAACTTAACTCTGATACCTGGTTTGCAAAAATCTGGTAACCTACAGGATGCTGAGAGGAGCCTGCAGGAAGGAGAATCTATCTAAAGAACAAAGGTACATTAATAATTTTAATAAGATCACACACAGGCATGAAAAACAAAACCCAAATCACCAACTCATGTTCAGTTGTTGAAAATGCTCATAGCTGGTCTAATTAATTTGATGAGGTACAGAAATTAGCAAATAACTTACCTTAAACTCTGATAAGGCTAACCCAGATTGTAAGAAATGGATGGACCTGCGTTTCCAGGCCCATCCATATGTCAAACGCAGCGGTGAGAAGTTCCAGCACTGCTCCCATATGTACTGTAGATCATACTTTAACTGCTTGCTACTTCAGCATCCTTGTAGTAAGGACCTTGTGCAGGATTGAGTTTGTAGTGTGGGTGATACCTCAGTGAGCAATGCACACCTTCCCCATGCCTGTGACTGCTAAAGGCCATTGGAGCACAAGAACAGCCATTGTCTTTGATTTAGTAGCAAAACCTGTTTTCATTACTTGGTCTCAAGTCCTGAGGACAGCCCAAATCCTCCAGCACTGGAGCTTTCAATAAGACCTTGTTTGTTCTGCTGCCTGTCAATAAGGTGTCATTACTTTAGGTGCAAGATAAGAAAGGATTTGTTAATGGTTCCTCTTGGGGGATGGTGGCATTTTTTTCCCCTTTATAGATCACTGGGGGAAAAGTATGGGAGCAGGCTGACAAGCAAAAAAAAACCAGTTCAGCTTATTGTTTGTATTTATGATTCCCTGTTAAAGCTTTAAGTTATGAAGAGCACAAATGCAGCCTTTTTCTTTTATTTGTAGTTGTGTGTGAAAACAGTGATATAATAGGAACGTGTGTATCTTGTACACCTTTTTAAGAGGGGGGAAAAAAGATACTTTAGCGTGTCTTTAAAAGAAAGCTGTTCTGCACTGTAACAGGTCTCTAACCTATTGCTAATCCGAAAGCATGGCACTCTGTGAAAGGCAGATCTGTTTTCGCCTTTCCCAGATCGAACTAAGTAGTTACTAATTAACAACAGATACCGCAAGAATTTTTCAGTTCTGGCTCCGGCATTGCTGCCAGTGCTGCAACCCAGGGGCTGTGTGGTTGGAGATGGAGCTGCTATCCTCCTCTCCCTATGACCTCTGCCCCTGGCCAAAACCTCCTGCAAATCCCCCTGTCTGGTGTCAACTCTGCCCCAGGCTGCTGCATGCTGCCCTCAAAAAAAAATCCCTCAAAAAAATCCCTGGTCGTCCTGGGCTTTTCAGAGACCAGGTGGCTTTTGTGCAGTATCGCAAAGAACAATGCCATATTCTTTGCAAAAGGGTATTTAAGACAACGGCTAAGTGGTCAATTTTGCCAATTTTTAGCTGTCTGTATAATCTTCTGTTTAGTTAAAGTTATGAGCACCCAGAGGGCGCGTCTGAACTTGAAAAATTCCCTTGGCCTCAGGTGAAGTTTGAGCTCAAGTTATAATAGCTCCCCTTGAATAGGGACATTCAGAGGACCCAGAGCAAGTGCCAAGCCCAGCCCTACCTGTCTGCAGGTGTGCAGGGGGTTCTTAAAGGCTGGATAAGACGCTCAAGCAGGCAGAGAATTCCTCATCTTTTTAAGGCATTAAGATAATCATGGACTGAGGGACACACGTGGCTGCCTTTTGGTGGGTTTCTTGTGCCTCAGGGGGGATCCCAGGCTGCAGTGGTCCCTCTTGGGGGGCTGCTTGACTGCCTCCCTGCTGCCCTGTCCCGCACTTGACACTCCATGTGACCTTTGGTCAGGCTGCCCAAGGTGCCACAGCTGCCTGTGCAGGCCCAGCTGCTGCTCCCCTACCTGGAGCACAGCTGCACAAACAGAGGGGTTGGCATGAAGCAGCCTCCAGGCAGCTGCGGGGATGCAGAGGGCCTGCCCATGTATGCTGCCATGGCCACCAAAATATCACTGAATCACCGAATCACCAGGTTGGAAAAGACCCACTGGATCATCGAGTCCAACCATTCCTATCAATCACTAAGCCATGACCCTCAGCACCTCATCCACTCCACTCGTCTTTTAAACACCTCCAGGGATGGTGACTCAACCGCCTCCCTGGGCAGCCTGTTCCGGTGCCCAATGACCCTTTCAGTAAAAAGTTTTTTCCTGATATCAAGCCTGAACCTCCCCTGGCGGAGCTTGAGGCCATTCCCTCTTGTCCTGTCCCCTGTCACTTGGGAGAAGAGACCAGCTCCCTCCTCTCTAAAACCTCCTTTCAGGTATTTGTAGAGAGCAATAAGGTCTAATATTTTCACAGGACAAGTAACCTTAACTCCTGGCTCACCTCTCAGCAACCTGACTGTGCACAGCTCCGTAAAATCCAAGGATGTGACGAACTGCAAGTGAGATCAGCCCTTGGTGGAGGGCTGAATGCCAGGCCGGTGGGATGACCACTTTGTCCACTGACTTATGACCTCCTGCAAGCAAATCCTGCAGTGCCCTTCCCACAGTTCTACATGTAACTCTGCTTGTTCTGAGCAGCCAGACCGGTTTGGAAAATGACTGCATGAATAAGCACAATACGGCTGTAACAGGAGACTTGTTGCTGGAAGCCAAACAGGATACCAGGGAGTGGGGAGGCAAGGCGATAGCCATGGGTAGCTGCTTCCAGCAGTTTGTTTAGTCACTTGTGTGATATGCACTTAGAAGCAGAGAAATTACGTGAGACTTATATGGATGCCACATGAATATATTAAAAAATATAATACCTGGTACTGTGTTACTGCTACCAGAATTGGCTGTAATTTCCCTTGTGTTGCACAATTTAAGAATTCTCCGGTAAATTCTCTTTTCCTCTGCTAGAGACGCCTTTTTGGTGTCCTGGCCTGTGCTCATTGCACTATGGAAAGCAGTGGGATTCTCTGTGGTCTGTCATGTACTTTTCTTCTTTTTCTTTCTCTTCAGCATTTATGAGATTACCATAACCTACGTATTTATAGAGAATAATATATCTTGATACAATTGAATGGAAGACTTTTTTGTTTTATTTTTACTGGAAAGGAGCATTTTGCAGTATGAAACAGACCAGGAGTTAACATTCTTCATAGTTGGCAGAACACCCAGCAGCATGTACGTGTGTGTCTGTGTCCCTGCAGGGGGATAGAGGAGCTGTATTCACATGTGCATTCCCAGGCCCTGTGACAGGACTGCCCAGAATAACCAGAATATTGGCAAGTCTGTTCTAAAAGCAAAAGAAATTATATAACTTCTTTGCATCGTTGCTAACTAATCAACTGTAACTTTAATCCCAGCAATTTTAGCATTGCTTTTACAGGATATTTGTATCAGAGAATGCAGTAAAAAATTATAAAAAGCAACTCTAAAGGCTCTTGTTCTGATGTACTTCCAGCTTGTGAATAAAACTCACCTTCTTCAACTTTCCCAGAGAGAATTTGCTACTATTACCAGGCTATTAAGATACATTATTTTTTTATGAGGACAGTATTGCCCCAAGCCATGTGGAGGTTATTTATGCCTAACTACATCTATATCTTTTCAGAGTTTTGTGTACCTGTTACTGATCCATGATTGAGGTCTGTATAAATGAAATAAAACTTCCAACCCCCAGAGCTACTCCCCTGTATAGGAAACACAGCCTTATTTAGTAGACTAGAATCAACGAATCATAAGGTTGGGAAAGACCTTTGAGATCAATTCCAACCATACTTGTCCACTTCTAAATCATATCCCTAAGCACTTCATCTACCCGTCTTCTAAACACCTCCAGGGACGGTGACTCAATCAGGTGACTCCCTGGGCAGCCTGTTCCATTGCCTGATAAAATTTTTGGTGAAGAAATTTTTCCTACTGTCCAATCTGGACCTCTCCTGGTGCAGCCTGAGGCCATTTCCTCTCGTCCTATCACTTGGACAAAGAGACCCCTGTCTACAACCTCCTTTCAGGCAGTTTATAGTCAGCGACAAGGTCTCCCTTCAGCCTCCTCCAGTCTAAACAACCCCAGTTCCATTAGCTACTTCTCCGAAGACTTGTTCTCCAGGTCCTTCTCTGTGAGGCAGCTTTCCAGCCACTTTTCCCCAAGTCTATAGCGCTGCACGGGGTTGTTTTGTCCCAAGTACAGAACTCTGTACTTGGCCTTGTTAAACTTCACCCCATTTGCCTCAGCCCATCGACCCAGCATGCTCAGAACCCTTTGCAGAACCTCCCTACCCTCCAGCAGATCGACATTTCCACCCAGCTTAGTGTTACCTGTGATCTTACTAAGGGTGCACTCAATGCCATAATCAAGGTCATTAATAAAGATATTGAACAGAATCAGAGCCATCACTGAGCCCTAGGAGATCCATTTGTGACTGATCTCCAACTGGGTTTGGCTCCATTTACCACAACAATCTGTGCCCAGCCATTCAGACAGGTTTTTACCCTGAAGAGAGTGTGCCTGTCCAGGCCAGTGGAAGCCAGATTCTCAAGTAGGATACTGTGAGGAACAGTGTCAAAGTCTTTACTGAAGTCCAAGAACACTACACCCATGGCCTTTCCCTCATTCATTAAACAGTTCACCTTGGAAATGACACGTGAGCTTACCAGAGAAAAATCTAGACTTGGTGTGAATGGCTAGTAGCTTTGCTGACATCTCTGGTGATATGCAGGTGGAGTGTACCAGGTGGGACAGAGCACACCTTGCTTTCATACTGGCTATCCAAAATAAGTATAATTTATCCACTCTGTGACAGAAAGAATTAAAATGAAGGAGGCATTACCAGAACTAATATGCTGCTTTGACTATTGGTGTATTAACCTGAAAAATACTAAAGCCTGCTATGTGAAGCGTTTTCAACCTATCAGTCAATTTAAAACCACACTGTCTTCATACAGATTTGGCCTAGGATGATACTATGTCCTTTTGCTTGTAGGACAACTATTATGCTCCATCACGAAGTTTCTTATGTTCTTGTTGTGACAAGGCCAAACTGATGCAAGAGCTGTGGAACAGCCTGGGTGATGGCATCTGTGTGACACAAAGCCCTTCAGTCAGCACAAAACAAGTTGGTAGGGGTAGCACCTTGGTTTCTATAACTATCATAAAACTACTGAAAGCAGATCTTGAGAATCCCTAAGGGAAACACAAACAACACAGCTTAATACAAAGAAGGTCTCTGTTAAAAATTATTCTTTAACCTTCCTCTTCTTTAAGTCTTAGAAAAAGATTTCCTGTAAGTGGAGAGGAAGAGTCAGAGCACAAGCAGGAGAGCTGCTGGCTGGATGGCAGGGAGAGACTGGACTGCCTGAAGGGGTGAGCATCACAGACTCAATCCAGATGCAGAAATAAATAATGACCCTGCAGCATAACACTGGGTTTATCATGACAGGAGTGAAAGGGTATAAAGACCTAAACTATTTATTTGTATGAGAACATAATGGTCCTTGTCATCGACTTGGTGTTGAAAGGAATGACTTCCATCTAGAGGATGCAGAAAAACTAGGAGATAAATTTCAGTACTAGTAACATTTTAATGAAAAAGAGTGAAAAGGAGGAGGAATATGGAAATTAGACAGGGATGACATGGTAAGAATTTAAATGTGACATTTGGCAGCATCAATATTGCTCACGGACAAACAAACAACGCTAATCAACATCACATGTGTTATTTTAAAATAGACTTTATTTAATGACAATAAATATAAAGAAATCTTAATATTCAGAAACTAATAGCAAACATTCTTAGAAAAAATACAAAAAATATATTCTTACATTCTGAATTTTATCAACATACACAGTGTCTAAAACAGTGGCAATGGTCTGTTATTTGAGGTGCTTGTTAAGGCAACGAAATGGTCACTAGTCCATTCAACAAATCTGTAGAAAGTAAGACTTCGGCCTTCAGAGAAAGTGTAAAAAAGAGTAAAATTGATTCATAGTTTAAAACAAATGTTAATTTTCCCTTCAAGCAGATCTTTAAATATTACTACAAGTGACCTAGGCTAAAAATCCAGAAAGTTACAAATATCCCTATGCTGGTAATTGGCCCCCACACGCACCTCAGCATTTTGTTCTGATGCCTTCATGGAGCTCCCTGTGTACAAGCAAAGCACATTTCTGCAGCTGGAGGTAGAGGCTACACACGGTGTACAGTGTAAGAGATCACTGGGAGGGTGACCAAGCACTGGCACAGGTTGCCCAGGGTGGTTGTGGGGTGGTTACAGATACTCAAAAGTCCAGCACATGGTCCAGGTTTAAGCAAGGGGGTTGGACCAGATGACCTCCAGGGATCCTTTCCAACCCCAGTCACCCTGTCATCTGAGGGAAAAGGTCAAATCAGCATTCAGGGGATACTTTTTGGTAAGAGATTTTGTCTTGTTTAGAAACTTCTGAGTGTTTGTTGATCTGCCCAAATCATGTTTGCTTCCTGGTAAATTAAAGAACTGTCATATTTCTGACGAAACCAAAACAAATGGCAAAGGGTAGAATGCCCTGTGCAAACAAACACTGGCTCCATCACTGCACTGGCTGACTCATCTGTCATTATGGCCTATCTTTTTTTTATATCCTGAATATTTTCTTGTCTTCAGGTGATGTCTGTGCAAAGTTTTCTGGGCATTATACTAAGTAAACTTCAGTCCTTCCATGTCAGAAAGGCAAGTGGTTCTCTGGAACATGCGAGTTTCTTTCTTTCACCTTTCCTTGATTTTTGAAGCAAGCTTTTCTCTCATGTTCTTCCACACAATCATACAGAGACTTGCTGAGTGAAAGCTTGGGTATCATGACTGCTGAACCAATGCCCCTCATGTGTTACCTCTTCTGGTTTAAATATTACCATTTCAAAGGACAGGCTTGTGGTACACAGCAGTCAGTGACTGGAAATTCACACTTTTGATTCCTTCTGATTATTAATTGGATAAAATACATCCTATAAATGCTACTTAGCTTCTGCAAATGAAATTCTTAATATGTAAAAAACTATATGAAATAATCTGCCTAAAAATTCTGCATAACTATTATATTTAAGAAGAGTACAAAACTACAAATGCAACAGTAATTACCTGGTTTACAGAGTGCAGGCATGCTTCAGTCTTCTTTAACAAGATGTTGGTTTCACAATTTGTAGAAACTCATCCACTAAAACTGTTAAAAGCATAAGCAAGCTAATAATCCGGAATATCACTGCTGCAGGCACAAAATGGAGTTCTACATACATATTTAATCTGTTATTCCCTGTTCCCATTTGCAACTAGAGCCACAGCAGATCTGCAGCCAAGTTTGAAGATGACTGATGGCTCTAGCACACGCATCCATACCTCTAACATCCTTCCTATTTATTTAAAGCTTCATAACATGATTAAGGCATGTTTAACGGTTTATTCCATCTCCAATTTCAACAGATTCGTGGTCTTCTCAGAATTCACTTTATCACGTAATGCTGTATCACAACAGGTCCAGCTGCACATTCTTCCTGTGTCGAAATCTATCAGGGAAGAGCAGGGTGCCTCTGCTGTGAAAGAAATGCAAAAGACAGCCCTCCACAAACATTGATTTAGTACATGAAAAGATTTTTAACGCTCATTCCTGTTGCAGGTAGGAGACCTTCCTGGCTATGGTCATTCAGAGCAAAATGGGCAAGTACATACGTTGGGAAAGATAAAAATGTCTGAGTTTTCTATTCATCCTGAGTACTGTTAAGTTAGTTTGTATGCATTNCTGTCGAAATCTACGAGTGAAGATAGTCTTCTACTCATCCTGAGTGCTGTTAAGTTAGTTTGTATGCATTGATTCCAAAGGCAATTCTCTGTTTACACAGAGATTGATGAACAGAATGGGCTTACAGTCCTGCTGCTTCTTGTGATCCAAGTCCATGATTAATTGAAATTTCTTGTTATCTATTTAAGTCTCAGTATGCATAGCTAATTCAGTGTAGCACACAACAGTGCTTAGTATGTCAATTCCAATGGCTTAACATCATGATTTTGAGTTGTATTTTTCTTCTCTTTCCTTCATATTTTGGCTTTTCTTCTTTATTTTGTTGGAGTTTGCATTAGCAAGTAATCAAAACTCCTTTGAAGACATGATGGTATTCTAACAACAAATCATTCTTGTTCTTAAAGTTTTATTCAAGTCAAATGAGGGATCTCGTAGCTGATGCCTAAATAAAGTGGAAAACACTCTATGTGTTTGAGAATTAATCTGCATCATCTTAAGATGATAAATAATTTTTATCTTCATGTTAAAAAAAAAGTCCTACTAACGCTATTTAAAAAATTGGTAACTCTTATCTAAGTCACAGTGGTTGCACAGTTGAAGGCAATTAGGTAAATGAGCAGCTAGCAGTTGAAAAAAACCAATACGTAGTAAAGGCAATTAATCCAAAGTATTTGATTAGCTATTGGTAATATCTGGACAGGCAACAGTTGGCTAAATATGTTATTCCCCGTAATAAAGTACTTATTCAGCTTTAGGTCGCAAAGTGCTGTCAACTCCTTTGATAATTTTGTTGGCTATTTTCTCCATGTTTTTTTTCACAACTTTGAGATCATTCTCATGCAACAATTTCTGTGTTAGGTGCTTCTCTCGTTTGATCTTGCTCCTGGTCTTTTGTGATACATCCGGAATTAAGTATGAAATAATAAACTTCACAAAGTATATGACGTGCTGTGGAAGGTGAAAATGAAAAAAATGTCAGTCAGGCTGAGCAGGATATCAGTATCATTACATAATTAGATAATGTCACAGTATCGCTAATGACTCTAAGCTGATTCTGTAACAATATCTATCATGGTGGAACAGTATTTAAAAAATCAGACAAGACTAATGAGTAGAACAATTGTCTGATAAACAAGAATGTCTGATTTTCTAATCCTGATTTTTACAAGGACTTTTCTGCCTGCTTTGGGAGAACCCTGGTACCCAGTGCTTCTCCTCTACATGGAAATATTGGTTACAGTTTCTTTTAAAATAGTTTTAGGTTTGTTCAAATGACTCTGGGGCAATGGACTTTTCTCTGCAACAGGAACTCTGATCTAACCAGTTGCATGTTCCTGATGACCTCAGTAGTCCCTGGAGCAGGCCCTAAGTATCATAGAAACATAGAATCACCAGGTTGGAAAAGACCCATCGGATCATTGAATCCANCAAAACTTCCTTTAAGGTAGTTGAGAGCAATGTAGAGAGCAATGAGGTCTCCCCTCACCCTTCTCTTCTCCAGGTTAAACAACCCAACCTCTCTCAGCAAAAGTACACCTAATACTCCTCTCCCCTCGTGTTGGGACTTACTCCCACCTTTCCTAAGCCCAAATTGTAGCTGCAGTGGATGAGGCAATTGCTTTTTGATGCTCACCTAGAGACTCACCTCTTGCAGTGACTGTCTTTATACACTTTGGTCTGCTACTGCATGTGTATTATGTATATGAATACAGGAGGTTATACACAAGCTTCCCTTAAGTATAGGTAAAAATATTTTTTGTGTAACTGCCCTTTCTATTTCTGATACTAAAAATAATTTTACAAGTCTTGGGATAAGAAACTGCAAATGTGGGGCAATCCTTCCCCAGTGTTGTGACTTCAAAGACTTCTTTTTCTAAAGGTGTTGCACTTCATTTACATCTCCCAAGCTCTGCCCCATGGTAGCACGCATCACCAGCTCTAATGGCTGTGCCTGGACAGAACGTCTTTGAAGGAATTTCTGCAAGGAGAGAAGTTTAAACAAGTAATGCTCAAAGCTCCATACACTCACCTCCATGACGATGACGAAAGACAGCTTGGCTGCAACGACATGCCAGTAGTATATGTTATGCTCATATTGGTGTGGGTGACCAGGAGGGTAGCGGAGATCCCGGTATCTGAAAGTGATGTAGGGAAGTCAGAACTACTCCCGGGCACCTCTGCAGTAACGCACTGTGGCCAGAGGATGGAGCAAAACGTGTTCCTGCTTAATGCATCCAGGAACAGCAAGTTACAGTGATGGGTAAACCTCATTATCAGCAGTATAAGCTATATTTGGCTGAAATGTCCTTCTTTATTTGCCATTATGTTAAGAATGACTTATAAAAATGTAAATAGCTTTTTTTTTTCTGAAGACTATCAGCTATTAAAAAAACCAATCCAACACAAAGTACAAATTTTCTGAGCAGCACAAACTTCCAGGTGAGTACTTCTACTGAGTTGTGCCATTCAAAATATGCTGGCTTTTACTGCACTTTAACATTACTTACTGGATATTGTTAACTGAATTAGATTATTTAGATATTAAAAAAAATATATTGCTTCTTCTCATTGGAAAAGAATGGTAATTTGACACTTGCCTGCATGTTGTGTGCTTCCCAAACAAAGGGGAAAATGGCTTGCTTACATTCTTGAAGTCTGATACATTGAAGACAGAAAGCGAACTGTTTATATATCCTTTCATAGTGTAACTGCCATGAGTCCCATAAGGAGGGACTGAAAAGGACCAGTAATAAACCAGACGAGGAATCATGTCAGATGTAAAAGCAATTATCATAGCCTGCATTTCAGAAAAAGAAGAAGAAAAAAAAAAGAGTAGTGTTTAATAAGCCTTAATATGTATGCCTTTGTCATACAGTTAGTACCTCAAAAGTTACAGTATGAGCTAAAAATAGAAAATATGTGCTTTTCCAGTCAGTGGTTCACTCTGTAAATGAGCACGTAGTCACTCACGGGATAAAACAGTCTCTTTCTGGAATGTGCACTCTGTACGTTTTTTAAATTACACCAGCTCTGTTGGATGCCTTAAAAAAGTAATACTATAATACTCTTTTTTTTCCCCATGAGCATGCAGTGGAGGTCAGCAGCCAAACTCACCTTAAAGCACTCTAAGGTAACCTTCAGCAAATGTGCTTGCTATCAGATGTACTTATATTTTAAGAAATCCTGCCTGATGAAGCTTAAGGAAACAACAGAAAAATCCTTCAGTAACAGAGAATTAAATTTCACTAGGAAGCCTGAGGTTTGACTAAAAGAATTAAAACAAGTCATATATGTGTCTGATCCATCTCTGACCCTAGAAACATCCCACTCCTTCTGAGGTGCTGGCCAGCCCAAATTCATCTTGGCAGTTGCTGCCTCATAAGTTTTGGTGTCAGTACATATGGAAACTGCTCTGGGTGCCAAGAGAGTTTTTTTAGTAGCAGCTGCATAGTGCTACTTTACATATAATGTGACCATTTGTTTTTGTCTTGCTCCCAAGAGAGTGTCTGCCCTACTCAGTCTGCTTGTCACAAACCGAGTAGGAAATTAGATCTGTGGGTTTGTTGTGGGAAGTCTTTTCTAAACTCATGAAGTCATGAACCTACCTATTCTGGAGGACAGTGGAACTGAGTTTAATCTAATCTCCTCCTCTGCTGTTGCAAATTCAAAAGGTTTCCCTGTGAGGAAGACTCATGATGATAAGTGTCTCTGGTGGCCAGCACATGGGAAGGAGGGGCCAGCTGGACTCCAGGGCTGAAAGAGAAGTCTTTTGTCTCACAACGGACAAAAACACTTGACAACATGGATGGAAAGAACCAGGGCAGAGACATAGAGGAGAAAGGTGTGAAGTAAGGATCTAATGGAATTGGAGAGAAAGAGAGGTATAAGCAGAGATACTTAAAAGGGAGAGAAAAAAACTGCAGCAAAGTTAAACATGAGAGCATAGTAGCTGGTTAATATCTGTATTTTATTCCCCTTCATGCCAGTCTGCAAATCATGCAGTCTGTTTCCCTATTTTGATGAGATGGGTCAAAAATTTTCCACCTTCATGCATCATTCCCTGCAAGACAGCTCCAAACCTGAGGAGGCATTTTGAACAGTTGTAAAAAAAATGGAAGGGAAGAGAGGAGAATGGGTGGAAAAAACCACAAGCACCTCTTCTACAGTTCCTCAAGCAACACTTTGGTGGAAGTGCTAGCTAAAACAAACACTGTCCTCTCTACTTCTGCCCCTAGCAGTCACTCATGCAACCACATAGCTGTGCAGCAGATCAGATCATGGCAGTGTTCTGGGAGGGGAACCTGGCCAGATCTACTCCCTAATCTGGTTCATCATGTGTTTGTCAAAGTGCTGGCACCAGCATAATACAAGAGACATCAACAAAGGGAAAAGCAAGTGAAGGGAAAGGGCAAGGTGCTGAAAAGGGTGCAAGACCCACTCCACCTCAAGCAGCACCACCGCCAAGTTGAACACTGTCCTAATGTCTTACCTTTTGAGTTGGCTTACTTTGAAGTGCCTAAGAAGCTAAACTCTGGTTAAGACAAAAGCTGCAGAAAAAAAAGACTTAAGATTGAGACTGTGGTCCAAAATTTATATTTGGTTCTTCAGAATATTGTTACAGTTGAGTTCAGTTGAGAAGAAGTAAATTTGGTTGATGAGAAAGTACAGGGAGGCATCCTAAGGCTAAAATAAACTGGTTTAAAATTTTCAAGGATAAGATTTTTATTTTTGTACTATATTCTGCCTTAAATCAAATACAGTTGGCGTGCACTTTTAAAAACTAGTTTTAGGAATTACATGTCAGAGTGCAATGAAGTGAAAATTATGTGTTATTTATATTTACACACAGAGTAGGTGGATTTGGCTGACAAGAGATATACATTACTGTGTCTTGCAGTTGCAGGGAGAAGACCTCCCACCTAAATTACTCTGTTTTTAACTGAAGTACAAGCAAATAAAGTTTTAGTTAAATATAATTTCTTTCTATTCATTAGCTCATCCACTGAGGTCATTAATGAACTAATAGCAACTGTACAGTAAGGCAAAAAAAAATCTCTTCTCTCTTTGGATCAAATGAGTTTAATGTTGCTTCTGAGTATCATTTATAAAGATGCTGGAATATGATATTTACACAACTTTTCTTTTGCTCTTACTGAATTTTTTTTTTTTTGCATGGCCCCAGGTTTCTCATCATCCTAAATCTGAACCCTGTCCCACTCTCCTCCCTCTATCAGAATGATCTCCAGATGTGTTCCAGAGAGCTGCAAGGACAGAAATATAAAAGCTAATCCTATGGCATACTCTCAAAGGAAAAACGTTTTTTCCTCCTGAACTATGGGCTGCATTTCAGAGTATTGCATTGGAAAACTACAAACAAATAGCACATTCTCTGCTTCCCAGGCTTTACTGCACACAGTTTTCCATTTATACCACAGCTAATTAAAATCAGTCTTCAAATCAACAACAGATGCCTCAGTATCATGCAACAGCAAGTCCAGTGCCTGAGTANCAGTACATATGGAAACTGCTCTTGGTGCCAAGAGAGTTTTTTTAGTAGCAGCTGCATAGTGCTACTTTACATATAATGTGACCATTTGTTTTTGTCTTGCTCCCAAGAGAGTGTCTGCCCTACTCAGTCTGCTTGTCACAAACCGAGTAGGAAATTAGATCTGTGGGTTTGTTGTGGGAAGTCTTTTCTAAACTCATGAAGTCATGAACCTCCCTATTCTGGAGGACAGTGGAACTGAGTTTAATCTAATCTCCTCCTCTGCTGTTGCAAATTCAAAAGGTTTCCCTGTGAGGAAGACTCATGATGATAAGTGTCTCTGGTGGCCAGCACATGGGAAGGAGGGGCCAGCTGGACTCCAGGGCTGAAAGAGAAGTCTTTTGTCTCACAACGGACAAAAACACTTGACAACATGGATGGAAAGAACCAGGGCAGAGACATAGAGGAGAAAGGTGTGAAGTAAGGATCTAATGGAATTGGAGAGAAAGAGAGGTATAAGCAGAGATACTTAAAAGGGAGAGAAAAAAACTGCAGCAAAGTTAAACATGAGAGCATAGTAGCTGGTTAATATCTGTATTTTATTCCCCTTCATGCCAGTCTGCAAATCATGCAGTCTGTTTCCCTATTTTGATGAGATGGGTCAAAAATTTTCCACCTTCATGCATCATTCCCTGCAAGACAGCTCCAAACCTGAGGAGGCATTTTGAACAGTTGTAAAAAAAATGGAAGGGAAGAGAGGAGAATGGGTGGAAAAAACCACAAGCACCTCTTCTACAGTTCCTCAAGCAACACTTTGGTGGAAGTGCTAGCTAAAACAAACACTGTCCTCTCTACTTCTGCCCCTAGCAGTCACTCATGCAACCACATAGCTGTGCAGCAGATCAGATCATGGCACTGTTCTGGGAACAGTGGGGAACCCGGTCAGATCCACTCCCTAATCTAGTTCATCATGTGTTTGTCAAAGTGCTGGCACCAGCATAATACAAGAGACATCAACAAAGGGAAAAGCAAGGGAAGGGAAAGGGCAAGGTGCTGAAAAGGTTGCAAGACCCACTCCACCTCAAGCAGCACCGCCGCCAAGTTGAACACTGCCCTAATGTCTTACCTTTCGGTTGGCTTACTTTGAAGTGCCTTAGAAGCTAAACTCTGGTTAAGACAAAAGCTGCAGAAAAAAGACTTAAGACTGAGACTGTGGTCCAAAATTTATATTTGGTTCTTCAGAATATTGTTGCAGTTGAGTTCAGTTGAGAAGAAGTAAATTTGGTTGATGAGAAAGTACAGGGAGGCATCCTAAGGCTAAAATAAACTGGTTTAAAATTTTCAAGGATAAGATTTTTATTTTTGTACTATATTCTGCCTTAAATCAAATACAGTTGGCGTGCACTTTTAAAAACTAGTTTTAGGAATTACATGTCAGAGTGCAATGAAGCGAAAATTATGTGTTATTTATATTTACACACAGAGTAGGTGGATTTGGCTGACAAGAAATATACATTACTGTGTCTTGCAGTTGCAGGGAGAAGACCTCCCACCTAAATTACTCTGTTTTTAACTGAAGTACAAGCAAAGAAAGTTTTAGTTAAATATAATTTCTTTCTATTCATTAGCTCATTCACTGAGGTCATTAATGAACTAATAGCAACTGTACAGTAAGGCAAAAAAAAATCTCTTCTCTCTTTGGATCAAATGAGTTTAATGTTGCTTCTGAGTATCATTTATAAAGATGCTGGAATATGATATTTACACAACTTTTCTTTTGCTCTTACTGAATTTTTTTTTTTTTGCATGGCCCCAGGTTTCTCATCATCCTAAATCTGAACCCTGTCCCACTCTCCTCCCTCTATCAGAATGATCTCCAGATGTGTTCCAGAGAGCTGCAAGGACAGAAATACAAAAGCTAATCCTATGGCATACTCTCAAAGGAAAAACGTTTTTTCCTCCTGAACTATGGGCTGCATTTCAGAGTATTGCATTGGAAAACTACAAACAAATAGCACATTCTCTGCTTCCCAGGCTTTACTGCACACAGTTTTCCATTTATACCACAGCTAATTAAAATCAGTCTTCAAATCAACAACAGATGCCTCAGTATCATGCAACAGCAAGTCCAGTGCCTGAGTAGCAAGTTGCAAAACTGATAGTTCTGTGCAAAAGTTGCTTGCAAACCACTTTGGTGTTCCCAAAGGTAATGCATGAAGGAAAAGATGATGGAATATCCAAGTCTAAACAACTGTAACCAATCACACAGAAGAGAAGAAACAGTTTCTGTGTATTAAGGAAAAATCAAGCAAGGGATGGCAAAGGAAAGATTGATGACCTGTACTAGATCCTAGATGTCAAACAAGAAAAAAACATAAATAAAGTAAGAAAATGTCTTCTATAATTTCATCTAGTATGTGGCTTTATAACCCACACTTCCTTAGCAAGCAATACTGATCTCTTTGTGGTCCTTACAACACCCACAGCAGGGTCTTTTGAACATGACAGTCTCCGGTGCTGTGCTCCTGGCATGCTCATAACCCCACCGACGTCAGTGGAAAATGCCATAAATTCATATGGACATTAACTGTATCAAATGTCGGATTCTGCTTTTCAGCAACATTTTGAGGAGTAGAGCACACAAGTCGGAATTTGGAGAGGAAAAAGGTTGCAAAGCTCTGATTGGTCTCAGCTGATTCTTGGATAGATAGTGATAGACACCTAAAACTATTGCTGGGTCATTTTTCTGCAGAATCTAGAATGAGACGAATACATTCCTAGCAGGAGCCAACACATGCCATAAGAATTGTAACAATTAGAAACAATGATAAATTATAACTTAGCTAAACTGCAACCTAATTTTTTCAGAATTCATGCATTTAGCTGTAGGTGTCTGAAAAGATCTCTGCAGTTTGTGCTATAATTTTAGGAAAGATGCACTATAGTCTTCATGTGTAACAGATTTTACTGAAGACTGTAGCAACTCTAAATAAAATTTCTTTTCTTTAGGTATAATATTTTAGACAGCAGCCATATTCTGTTTCCAAAACAGAATATAACAAAGAGCCTATTACATAGGGGCTGAAGTTTTAAGGGACTTAAAATGAATTTGCAGTCATTTAAGCACTACATTGCCACACGTTTGGGTGTCACACTTGCAGGGAAGGCATTTTACCTTTTGCAGTTGTTGGCTCAGTACTTACATTGGTGACCACTGCCAGGATGGCGATGCCTTGCATGATGGGCTGCCAGGCGCCGATGTCCTGTGCCTTCTGTGGAACCATGCGCCTGAACTGAGTCGTTAGCTTCCACGCATCCAACCGGATTTCCAACATATTGTTTATAAGAGCCAAAAGAGGAGCCAGGGGAAATGATGCCACAAAGAGAGTGACAAAGCCGAATTGTATCACTGCCAAAGGGAGAGGTTACATACATTGATGAGACTTTCACTTACTGGAAATAATCATATAAGAGCACATCTATTTTATATACTCCAACTGCAGGAGAGATGAGAAAGAGTATCTGAGTTCCTAGCAAACCTTACAAGAAGATAGAAACACAACAGCATTCAAAATAACTGCTAAGTGGCCCCTCACCACAGGAAGGATGTTGAGGCTGTAGAGCAAGTCCAGAGAAGAGCAATAAGGCTGGTGAAGGGCCTGGAGAACAGGCCTTATGAGGAACGGCTGAGAGCTGGGGTTGTTTAGCCTGGAGAAGAGGAGGCTGAGATGAGACCTCATTGCTCTCTACAACTACCTGAAAGGAGGTTGTAGAGAGGAGGAGCTGGCCTCTTCTCCCAAGTGATGGGGGACAGGACAAGAGGGAATGGCCTCAAGCTCCTCCAGGGGAGGCTCAGGCTTGACATCAGGAAAAAANATGATTCTATGACAGGGAAATGTTACAACTCACAACACACCAAGGGCAACTGCTCAGGGTATTTAAACTTTCATTTCCTTTTCATGTCATCGTCATGAAGACTTGGAAATCCAGTGACAACCTGTCTCAGTGCTGTGCTGAAAAACCTGATCTACCCATCATGTTATTGGTATCTGGGTGCTGCCACAAGCATGCTGGCAATGCTGTGACAGAATGGATGGTGGCAACACTGGAGGTCAGTCAGCTCCCAAAAAACTGGTACTGGTGACTGCAGAACCCCAGCAGCGTGGTCTGACACAAGTCTTTGCTGTACAACACCAGAATATGCAGTGATCTGCCTTCTAGATGCATTTCTCAGAGGATGGGACAAAGAATCACAGAATCATAGAATCACCAGGTTGGAACAGACCCACTGGATCATCAAGTCCAACCACCAAGTCCAGAAGCAGTAGTTCTCCTCTTTGTACAATCATATGCTGTACAATCCAGTTATAAGGTGAATTGAGGCATAGCTGCTTAACAAAAGCTTGCAAAACCATCTATAATGGTTCATCAAAACCTGTCTTGGAAAGCATTCATGTCTCTCCTGTCTATAAACTTATTAAGCATCGCTTGTATGAAGATTTCTTTAGAGCATGTTTGTATCCAGCAGGGACAGTGAATCTGAACTTAATTGCCACTTACCCATTTCGAGATACTCATAAAACAGTCCAAGTTTTTCAATGGGCTGCAGGTGGTAGTCCTGTTCCCAGCGTGGAACAACTTTTTCTGATCTTGCAGCTGCAGAGTATCTTCTGATTAGATTCTTCACCCAACTATCAGCCAGGGAGAAAAAGACCACTAACATTAGTAAAATAAACTCAAAAGTTCAGTAAATGGAAAAAAATAACATTTGTGCTGTTACGGCTTTGAACAGTGGATTTAATTATTCTTAAAAGATTGAAAACTCCCTTCAAACATGAGTGTAATCTCCTGTTGCCTTATCCTCAAGCAGTTATTTACAACCATAAATAACAATTTTAAAGGGAAATGTATCAGAATCATAGTGATTTATACTTATGTTGTACACGTGAATAACCACATAAAATTCAAGGTAACAAGAAAATAAGTTAAATGGGAGGCTCTAGTTAGACAGATGAATTCCTTCTCATGACAAAATTCACATTTGAGATTGGAAGGGATCTTCAGAGGTCATTTGGTCCAACCTCTCCTTACACAGACAGGGTCACCTAGAGCTGGCTGCCCAGGACTATGTCCAGATGGCTTTTCAATATCTCCAAGGGTGGAGACCTCATACCCTCCTCGGGCAACCTGTGCCAGTGCTTGATCGTCCTCACAGTAAAAAGGAATTTTCATATGTTCAGAGGAAACCTCCTGTATTTCAGTTTGTGTCCATTGCCTCTGGTCCAGCCACTAGGCATTAGTCACCGAGATCAGTCTGCCTCCCTCTTCTTTACTCTCACCCTTCAAGTATTTGCACACATTGATGAACCCCCCTGAGCCTTCTCTTCTCCAGGTTGAACTGTCACATATCTCTCAGTCTCTCCTCATATGTGAGGTGCTCCAGTCCCTCAATCATCCCTGTGGCCCTTTGCTGGACTTTCTTCAGTATGTCCATGTTTCTCTTATACTGGGTGGACCAGAACTGAACACAGCACTCCAGGTGTGGCCTCCCCAGTGCTGACTAGAGGGGAAGGATCACCTCCCTTAACCTGTGAGCAACAGTCCTCCTAACACAGTCGTGGATACCACTTAGCTTTCTTTAATGCAAGCATAAAACATTTCTGGTTTATGCTGAACTTTGGGTGTCCACCAGGACCCCCAGTCTCTTTTCTACTAAGCTGCTTTCCAGATGGGTGCAAGACTTTGCACTTCCTCTTGCTGAATTTCACGAGATTCTTGTCAGCCCATTTCTCCAGGCTGTCGAGGTCCCTCTGCGTGCCAGTAAAACCCTTTCATTTATCAGTCTTGTGTCATCAGCAAACTTGCTGAGGGTGGACTCTGTCACGCCACCTACACCATTAATGAAGATATCAAACAGGATAGGACCTAGTACTGACTGCTGGAGTACACCACTAGTGACTAGCCTCCAGCTAGACTTCATGCCTCTGACTGCTGTCTTCTAAGCCTGGTCGTTCAGCAAGTTTTCAGTCTCCCTCTATGTTCATGCAACAGTTTCTCTACAATTTATTTATGGAAGACAGTGTGAAATCCAGTGAAATTCAGACAGACAATATCCACCGCTCTCCCCTCATCTACTTAGCCAGTGATTTCCTCATAGAAGATTAGCAGGTTGGTCAACCATGACTTCCCCCTGGTGAATTCATGCTGACTACTTTTGATGACTTTCTTGTCCTTCATGTGCCTGGAAATAGTTCCCAGGATTAGCTGCTCCTTCACCTTCCCAGGGACTGAGGTGGGGCTCATCTTCTAATCTGAAAGGCTTGTATGAGAATTTAAGAAAACTGATGAATTGGTTGTAGCCTTTTCAGCAGTCAAGGAACCATATTTAAAAAAAAAAGGAGAGTGGGGTTGAATGTCTATGAACAGAGAAAAAACCAAAATGGTTCTCTTTATAATACAGAGATTCAGAATAAGAGAACAATTAAGAACTAGATATTCAGAATTTAAGCACCTAAATGTTACTTGCAATCTTGGGAAGTGAACTCAAAATTCTGATCAGATGAGTATATTTCTTACACACAGAGTCAAGAGGGAGTCAATTGTCTGTGGCTAGAACTGATCTCTCAGGCATACTCAACATAGAGTTTTTCCGGTAAAAGAAGATGCTGAAAAGAAGGATGGATCTACAGGTCCATCTGCAGCCAGCAGCATGTATGGAATACTGAGGTCTAGAAGAACTGTATCTCAGCAGTGCATCCCAGCCTCAACTCTATGCAATATTTAAAACACGCTTTGTAGTGGGTTCACTGTGCAGAGAAGGAGCACAGTTCCTAGGCTTGGAAGAACCACAGCCAAAACAAACACAATGGTGTAGGCTAGTACTTATGGCACTGAGGAGGGCATGAGCAAATTGGGAGTTTCCTACTCCAAACAACATAACAGCCACTGATTAGCATAAAATAAAGAACAAGTCCTGGAAGAAGGAACAGAGTCCTGGACAGTATCTTAACTGAAATTAAATTAAGGGCATTTGTGGTTAGCATTTTTCTTATTGTTTGCATTAAGACAAAACCTTCCAGAGATCTGCCCCACTGAAAGAGAATGTATAGGCACTATGAATGTCAAATATGACCATAAAATTAAATTATTTAATTCACAGTAGTTATTTATGCACAATTTTTAAAGGCCCAATGTATAACAACAAATCATGCCAATAAATATTAAGCAACAGTGTTTGGCTTAATATTTTCAGAGCTTCTGTTGCCTTAGGTTTAAGTATCCAACCGGAAGCACTGATTTGCAGAGAAAGGAAGCATTTTTGATTAGAACTAAAATCAGTAAGAATGACAGAGACAGAAGCTCAGAGCTACCAGACCAAAAATATCCAAATTGTCTAAAAAGGGCCCAGAAGACTAGTCTTATTTTTTAGAATACAATATGCACCTATCACATTTAGTGGCCAAATATCTGAATGCATCAAGCACAAACAGTATCTTTCCAATATGAAAGAACAGATTACTTAATCATTTGAACTTACGGAAGAAGCACTTCTTGAATATTGTTCCAGATTGCTTTACCTCCTACTATGATGGCGAGCTGAGTTGTGAGTTCGAGGAGACATCCACCTGGATCACACTGAAGGTTGGGAAAGACATGAAAAATTTTTGAAGTTGGTAACTTCTCAGGGATTAATGAAACATTTAAAATAATGCATTCCTGTTTAATTATGACAGCATTTCTTAAAGCAATGCAATGCAAGAAGACTATTTAGGCAAACCCTTCCAGTATCCTATGCAAAAGCCAATTCCAGAGGACACATGGTCATATGTGGAAGGTTGACAGGACACTAGTGAAAGAGTGAAATGCCGGGTGAAGTCATGCAGGTTTGTACTGTGCCATCAACAGGCAGGGATCACCAGCAGAACAGGAACGCTTCTACTGATGTTCTCCCTTTCCACTTGGTTCTGATTCACAGATTGTCTGGGAATGCATAATACATTTGCAAACCTAACTTGTCTCGTACCATATTAATTTATGCTGTTGGTTACTAAGGAGGCAATTGTCTTGAGAGGCAGTCCATTTTTGAGCCCACAGGTTAAACACATACAACCATGTTACACACTCCTAACTGCAGCAGAATACCTGGACTAATGGTTCCTGCTGTTTAAAACAAACCCTATAACTCATTCTTACCTCTTCATTGCGATACTTTCCTAGCCAATAAACTGGATTTCCAGGGTGACCTACAAATTTACCCTTAAAGAAGGCTATGTAGAAGCATGAAGAATAGTAGTTGACAAATTGGAACAAGAACATCTTTGTGGTCAGACTGTTTTCATAATCGGTCTGTGTCCTTGGAAGCTCTGCAATTAAAAACATAAATTGAGAAAAGTGCCAGCCTACAAGTAAGCTACAAGCTGCTTCAGAGCCTCAGTTGGAAAAGTATATGAATGCTTTGTATTCCTTAGTATGACTATGAATATTATGAATTAGATTATACATAATCCCCATGTATACTGTAACTATTATGCTAATTCTGAAACTATATGTGTTGTAAGAAGGAAGTAATTTGTTCCACAACAATGAAGAAAAAGCAAGAACTCTGATAACTCAGGGGGAAAAAAACTCATCCAAATCTGGCACATTTAGGAAAGATGCAGATGTAACACTTTGATGAAATAGTACTAGATGAAACTATATTAAAACACTGCATTACTTCACATCTGAAATAAAATAGTTACTTTAATATTAATGGGCTGCATATATATAGTAATAATATTTGTGACTGTTTATCTATTTATTAACATGGGAATGGTATCTAGCTTTGGAACAGTGACCTTATTTCATTTATTTACTAGAAAATAGCTATTCTCCCCATAAACAGAAGCTAATGTAATTGAATGTGTTATGCCTTACTGATCTGTTTTCATAAAACTTGGTTATTATAGTAATTGTCTTTGTTTTGTCTGTTTCACAAGTACAAAACTGTAAACAATTGATCTTTCATGATGGTTTTACAAGAAGTTTTCAGGCAAAGAGCTGAATGTCATATTTCTTTGATACTGAGAGGGTCTGTATTTGAAAATTTCTAGATAGTATTGTACGATTTCATGGGAAAATTTTGAAGTATGTGGTACTTCAAGTGTTCACTTATTGTGGTTCTTATTATATGTACAAATGGTATTTTTTCTTGCTATTTTACCCCAAATTTCTATCTATCTGAGGCTTGGCAGCAGCATACCAAAGTCAGTAATCAGGATTGCCACTTTTTCATAGATGACATTGAGAATCATAATGGTTATAAAGCTGATGAGAGAAGCAGTTACTGAAGTGGCTGTCTGCGGAGTCAGGTACTTGCTGAATGCTTCTGTTCCATTAATGTGATGTGGCAATGTTGAAGAAAATGCCAGGAAAACGGAGAGTCTGTAGGCAATGATTCCAATAACTGAAGCAATAATCAAAAGAATCTGCCAAGGGAACGCAAGAAATATGTTAATACTGAATCACTGGCTTTAGGAAAATGTGAGTTTGAGTTACTTTTTACAATAGGCAAAAGGAAATTGGTCGTGTGCCTGTCATTCTGCCACATAAGACGAGTGCAAGAGGATGTTCAAGTAAGATATAATACAAGGCAATAAATTTACACTCGCAAAAGAAGCTTGTTTTTCATGCAGCATAGTCATTCTGCAGGAAAGAAAAGAGATGGTTTGATTTATGACTAATAACAAGTTTTATAGTAATGCAAATTAAGACAATGAGATGTGTAATCAAATCTTATGCCTCAATGCAGGCGATGGTTTCAGGAGTTAGGAAAAAATCTCCCTTTTCTGACATGGGGCAATTGGCAGGATGGCAAATGTGCTAGCAGGTCTGCATTGATTATGGAGAGGGCTGTACCTTTCTTTCACATGGTAATATCAGGCTAGACACTGCTTAATGGAACAGAAAAATTTTAAGCCAAGTCATGTAATCTGCAGGAGTTGTAATAATGATCCATGCATCTAACCTTGCTTGTCATCTCCTCTCTAACTTTTTCTCCTGCTTTTATTTCTTGTTAGTTCTCCAGCTGTTATTCAGATTAAGGTGTTCAGAGCTGTAAATCATTTTTTTAACTACCTGCAAACTGCCATGAATCCACCTGCCTCATCCCTCCCTGCACATAATAAGAGAGTGCAGTAATACAAATCAGAAATCCAGACCAAGTATCTTCCCTTCAACCTGAAGTCCTGCCTATTTAAATCCAACAGTGAGCCAGTATTCTTTCCTTTATGCTTAAGACATGTCAACACTGAGGCTTTCCTCAGCCGCCAGCCACCACTCTTATTTCCTAGCTGCCTCCTGTCACCCAGGATGAGGTCTTTTCCAGCTGCTGTTTGTGCTACAGGCAAGAAGGACCTGTAGCATGTTAAAACACTGAGCTTTTCAAGGTGACCTCTCTGGGCATGCTCACCATCTATTGTTCAATGAGTAATTGGACAGCTTTCAGGTTCTGGTTGTAATTAAAGCAACAGCTCTGGAAGATTAGAGAGTGCCAAGTTTCGTTCTGTTAAGTGAAATTAAAACCCTGAAAGAAGTCCAGGACTGTGAGACATGATATTAAAGCAAACAGCTGGAAAAGTAGGATGGAGATATAAAGCCAGGTCTTACCCCTGCTCCCTCCACCAAAAACAAAGACATTTGTCTTAAATAATGAAGGAAAAAACAATGGACCACATTTGCAAGAATAACCCCAAGCTACAGCTGCAGGCTATTTTGATATGTATTTTCTATTGACTGTATGCAAATGAGCACTTAGAGACTACAGCTACCCTCTTAATGTGGGTCCGTACCTTACAGGCTTAGTATATCCATCAGATGGTAATCCAGCTGAACCTCTTCCATTGTTACCTTTGTTCAGTTCAGGAGGATATTTTTAGACACTTACTAGAGAAGTGAATTTATGAGGTCAAAGAATGAGAGAACTTTACCCAGAAGAAGACTGCACTTGTACAGAAAGTCATCCGTATGCACTTCCCACAGGCAGTGTATGGCACACGTTCTTCTTGCTGTAAAAGATTTAGAAACAGATGAAGGAGGCACCAAATATTTTCCTCAAACACTTTATGTGCTCCAATTAAACCCTTCATGATATGGAGGGCAGGAAAAACGTCCCTGTTTTTGTTTCCTTTCCTTCCTTCTTTGTTATTCTGGAAACTCACATTTGTTCATGATTTGTTCAGAAGTCTTGCCTGATCACATGTCTTTTTTTTCCTGCTCATTCTAAAATCAGCAGACACTAAAATTTTGATCCTAGATCTCCATACTTCTCAATTTATCCTATAGGAACAATGGGATGGCTTTCCCAAGGAAAATGCTTATCTCAGTATGGTGGTGTGAAAACTCACTGAGTCTTTATAGGATCTCTGAGGATAAAAATCATTAAGTTTTAGCATATTCTTCACTCTTTGAAGTGGCTGAATGGAACTTTCTAGCTGTGGCTTTACACATTAAAGGTAGCATGGGTTTATAAGCTTTTAAACAGAACCAGTGTTTCTATAGTACAAAATATAAAAAGATCTACATAGGATAGTTTCAACTATGACAGTTAATACAGAAACTTTTCAATTGTCCTTTAATAAACATTAGTATAATATAGATGGAATGTGAAAGCAATGCAAATGATCAGATAAATGCCAGAGTAACTGTTGACAGAGAATAATAAAACGTAAGGCTGATCTGGAGTGAGCTGCAGAAGCTAAAGCTACTCAAAATGTGTAATAAATAGAGATATAAACTAAGATCCTCATAAATCTGAATACTGTTTCATTGAAATCAGGATTATCCTTGTCCCTGTGAGTTTGCTGTTATTGATCATAATTGCATCCACATGCACTTGGCAACAATACTTATTTATATGTTTCAAACATAAACATCATCGGTTAAAAAAACAACCTTGGCATGATATGTAATCATTCCCTCTATTTCACCCTATTTTTCCTCATGTATTGTTAGACAAAGATAGTGAATGCTCAGTGATCTTGGCCTCAAGCAGCAACACTATATCATTTCTTGGGCAATTTAATAAAATAGTCTTAGTCTCCTAAACTGGGAATGATGCCTACTTCTGTTTGCTTAAGACACTGGAGCCTCAGCAGTACAAGCTCCTCAAACAGGTGATCATGTCAAGCTGCCTACAGTTACATTTGTAGTATAAATTCCTTCCCATCCATCTGTACTTTGTAAGTCCACTACTTCCAGGTCAACTTATCAGCTCTCCTTGAGGAACTGCTGGTTTATACAACTCCAGTCCAGACTCATCATTTTCACTGTGTCACTCTCACAACATGCCTATTGCAATTGTCATCACCAGTTATCAAAATTCTCCTTACCTGTGTGATTTCATTCATTACTACATGAGTGCACTTAGCTTCATATTCTGGGCGAACTTGTTCTTCTTGCTCTAAGTACTCAACCGTGTCCCATTCGTACTCCAGCTCAGCCTGCCTTCGCTTCCAAAACTCCAAAAACAAAGTAACTATCCAGAAGATAAACAAAGTGAGCAATACTGTATGAGCATTGGACATTGCTTGACCCCGACTATAATATGTGACTTAGTTTTCCATACAGATTTCCACAGATATGGAACAAAATTCTTATGAGCTAGCAGGATGCTGGAAATAACTGGATCTATTTTACGTAATTAAAGTTTTGGATACACAAGTAATTTAATAAGGGAAACCTGGGGTAGGTGGAGTTGTAAACACATGCTGAAGAATAAAGATATTTGCTTTCTGCAAATGGCTAGAATTTGAGCACTCTGGATTCCATATAAACTGCTTTTGAAAAACTTTGCATAATAAAACAAGTTGGTTGGATAGGTGAAGACCAAGTGCCGAAGTCTGCAGAACTTCTAGAACAGAAGAACTCAGTATGCCAAAAAATTTCCATAAGGAAAATCTCATGTTCATTCAATGTGTTGTTTTTGTGAGGACAAATTATCAGCTTACAAACAACAGGCACCAATGACGGTTCAGGTAAACTGGCTGAAACACAGCTGTCTTTCCTCCTCTGCTAGCATGAATCTGAAGAGGCTGCAGCTCCTTCTACGTGGCATGGAGCTTAGAAACTCTCTAGGTTAGCAGTCTCCCTGGTCTGTGCTCCTGTAACCAGAAGCACTAGGGGACCAGATACACAGATGCCGAAGTGCTGCTGGCTTGACATGAATCTAGCCAAAATCATTAACTTGGCCCAAGACATGATGCAAGTAAATCTGGCAGCAGAGACAATGGTGAAGGATCCAACTGAAAAGGGTGTCAGTACTAGGCTTCTCAGTACTCCCAGATGCTTTATTACGGAAGATGGTGCATCCTCAGATTAAATGAGTCGTGTGGCTCTGCAGCATTGCCTCCAGGAGGCGTTAGTATCCATCACTGCACTCCTCATTACTTCTGTTTTCTGGAAGTAATTTACCTCAAAAGTGTTTTTATTTTAGTTAGCCTGGCCCCTCATCAAACTTCAGTGGCATTCAGTTACAAGTCCAAACATAAAGGTTATTTCCAAAATCAAGTGTGGTCAATAAACCCCAAAATGAGGCATTTGAAACCCAAAAAACTCCATGGGCTGGGCTGTGGGATGACCTTGGCATCTGCACACAGGCAAAATCCCAGGAAACCCTCCTTACTTCATTATTCAGGGGCCTCTTTCACCAGGACTTCTCTGCTTCTTCATGCTTATAAGCAGAGATCATTCCCAGCAGTGGGATGAAGGATCACGTCTTCTCCTGCAGAGCAAGGAGATCAGCCTTCCATAAGCCTCTAACTGCTGCCCAGCCCAAATCACAGGAAGCTACAGGCTGTACCAATCTGCTCTAGCTGCAAAACCAAATGCTGCAGATGAATCCAGAAGTGCAGAGCCTCCTTCTGTGATAGTCTCTAACAGCAAGAGAAGGGCACATAACATGGGGACAACTCTCTCAACCCCACTACAATGAAAACTTCCACTCACTAAAATAAGCCAGCAGCCAAGCCGCATCTTTCAGAGCACAGAAGGAGCTGCTGCTGGATTTGACATTTTCCTTTTATTTTGAACTAGTATTTTTTTAACAGTGGAAAAAAACAGGGGAGGCTGAACATTAAGAAAAAAAATTTTCACAGAAAGGGTCACTGAGCACTGGAACAGGCTGCTCAGGGAGGTGGTTGAGTCACCTTCCCTGGAGGTGTTTAAGGCATGGGTGGATGAGGTGCTGAGGTTTAGTGTTTGATAGGAATGGTTGGACTCGGTGATCTGGTGGCAACCTGGTGATTCTATGATTCTGTGATTCTATGAAATTAAATAGGACATCAGAATTAGGATATCTGAGTGCTAATTCCATCTCACATCAGTAATTTGTGGTGTCTCCTTTCACGTGTCCCTCAAGACTGCCATTCAGTATGGCCCAGGTTTTCTGCCACTGAAGACATGTCACCAAAGAGTGCACTGGAGGACAGTTATTTGTTTAACTGATGTATTTCAAGGAGGAGATCCATTAATGGCAGCAAGTCAACCGAAAGTTGCCTCTTGTGCATGACCTTTGCCAATCTCATCATGCCATCATGGGAGAAGCGGCAGAAGTTGGTCCAGAGTATTAACGCATAGAGGGCTAATTCCCAAAGCCGAATTCCCTGGTGTTTGCAGTGCTTTAAGATCTTTAAAGCGAATATACTAAAAAAAAAAGTCAATTATTAAAAGTGTATCAAAGATGATGGAGCAATGATTTATCTAAGATTAGAATATTAATTGTTTTGGACCTGGAGGTCAACAAAAGTTTTAGAGCAAGGTGAAAATTATAGCTGGAATTGCACCAGGACCATGGGTCATTTGGATTCAGTACAATTTTGACTGAATTTCTGTAATACAATTCCCCTCCTTATACAGTGGACTTATGACAAGAATTCTAACAGACCTTGCAGCCAGCACTACAACCATGCAGCTTGACTTTGTACTTATTACTTTTGGAAATAATCTTCAAAACAAGAAACAAAATCTTAATTAAAAAGTGGATTGCAAATAAATTAACTATTGAGATGACAGGAGAAGATTACATTAATAGCAAGCTTCTAATTTTCTTTCATTTAGACAATTTCCTGCTGGTATTTTGATTTTAGCAGATATTTTGAGAGAATTCTTTTTGAGATGATATGTTTCATTTGGTATTTCTTTAAAGCAGTGGCTATTTCGAAGCACTTTAGGTCATCACAGGAAAAGAAAAACACAGTATGTTCTACAAAGAAAGCAATTTATGTATTCTTGTCAGTCCGCTTATGAATTCAAAATGTTAGATGAGTTATTTTCTCTATAGTATTCTGCACACAGACTTAAAATTGAATTTATTTTGCTAATTTCTGGATTAGACGGTGCAATAAAAGCTCGTTAACCAAGTTGCTCATAGGAACAAATGAAACTGTTTCTGAGAAAATAAACTGTGTCTAATCCCTTGAATAGAGAACCAAGTGGTTCCATTCATGGGAAACATCTTGGTTTCAGATACGTTTTCTCTGCTGAAAGTTAAAACTAGTGCTTGCAACTACTACATTTTTTACACTCAACTCCTTAAATAAAGACCGGAGGAAAGCGTTTCTGGGAAATAAAACAAATGTTAGTGGGCAGTGGCAGCTCCAAAACTCTTTGGAAAACAAACCAGCTTCCATGCCATATAATACTTAAGCATCTGGTTGGCTCCTGCTGGATGAATGTGAGGCAGCTTTAATCACTTCCCTCAGACTTTTCTCCATGTCAAACAAAACAGACACTGATGACCAATTCTAAGTTCTACAATTCTTAGATTTCTTATGATGCTAAAAAAGAGTTCCTGTGAATGTAGGTATGTTCTATGGAACTACTAATGAATTCACGAGTGCTAGAAAATGAAATTGTTGCAAATTTATCCATGTTTTCTTGGCTGATGCTAGAGACTTGGCGAAAATTAGATGACAAACCACAGTTGTTGAAAATCAACTTACCCCATATTCCCATAAATCCTGCAAACACCAGTGTTCCAAAGCTATCAAATATACAGAGTTTCTGGAAAAATGGGAAAGAAAAAAAAGACCTAAAATATAATTGACTGTTTGGTTTTTGCTTCTACACTGACCTAGAGCAGAAGCTGCTTACTGAACATATTGATTTTTAGCTTTTATGTAGTTTAATAAACAATCCTTATTAATATAAATTCCTCATTTTCTGTCAACGTACATCACCCTCCAGTATATTAAGGAAATGAAATGCAAAGCCCAGAATTAAAAATATAAGCCCAATAAGCAGCAAGAGGATACTAAATGGTGTGCTACCAAAATTCCTTCCATCTGTTGCACAGGAAGAGGAAAAGTAGTACTTCTGCTCTGGGAACTCAGTAAAGAGTTATGTATTTTTAATACAGCCACAAAAAGGCAATTGACACATTTGGTTGTCATGAGCAGGATGACAACAAATCAAGCTAGTTAGTAAAAATACATTTTGATGAGGTACTTCTGTGGTCACAATTTGCCTTGTCTTTCCACTGTAGCCTTTTGCTTTTATTCTTTTATCTTTTACCCTACTTGCTGAAGTAACACATTAAAGCTGAGCAAAAATATTTTTGATGAATAGCTGAAAAATTACAGTTTTGGGACTGACTGAATCTATGGAAAGGAATGACAAAAAGCTAACATTAGCCTAGTAAGACAAGGTAATGGAGAAATAAAATCAGATTCCTCTAGACGGGAATTCAGAGCAAGCGTCTGGCTGCGTCACGGCAAACAGGACATGGCTGGGTCACAGCTGCTGTCACAGCCAACATCAGCCTCTCCTTCTATTTATTCATCCCCTCCTTGACAACATGGTCCAAAATCAAAGCATGGATCCAGATAACTTTTTTGAGGAGGGAGGGGGCAGAATTTAGAAATATCAAAATATTCTTTGAACATTTCCTTAGTAAAATTGATTCAGAGCTACTGAATCAAGACTTCAATAATTTTATTTCTGCTCCCCCCCTCCCTCACCACGTGCTACCAAGTGAAACCAAAACGTTTCATTTTCAATTAAAAACCCCTTTAGTCCAGTATCAAATATTCAGCAGCTGTATGAAGTAAAAAAAAAACCTAGAAGTTTTTTTTTCACCTTAAGTCAAATTGGAGCAATTAATGTTGGTTTGACTTTTCAAAGTTCAGTCACTGTATCAAAGGGAACAACTACTTACTGAGGACATTAGATAATAAGCACAATTTTATATGCACTACTAGAGAAAGTGCAACTATGGTTCAATAGCATGACTACAAATGTAAATGTAGTTACCTTGGATGATTCACAAGTGATGGTGAGGTTCCAGTAGGTACAGACTTTATCACACTGAGGGCACATTATGATAGTACCTCCTATGTTGGGATCACATACTTCTTGGCTAAAAACAAAACTAGTTGTCACTCGCCAACACTAAAATGTTTTTGTCCTTTTTTTGCACATGAGGACAGGGCAATAATTTCAGGGAATTGAGAAATAACTAACCAGTGATCTGCTCTCAGAATTCCTCTCCTACTCTGGCAAAATACCCCCATTTTCATTCTTAGTCTTCATCTCAAAAATGGATGACATAGGAGAATAATTTCCATCCACTGTACTTCATGGTAATTCTCAAAACCGCTCATACTAAAAATAAAGCAACTCTTCAAACATTCTGCATTCTTCAGTAGGAAACCCAAACTTGCATGCTCATGTGTGCTAGCATAGCAAGTACAAGGGGAGAAGGAAGAGCAGCACTGCCTACCAAAGCAAGGAATAGCTGCAGAACCAAAACTGGCTCCCTAGTCCCTGTGGTCTTCTAAAGAGGATCAGATTGGAAAAAGTGTAGAGGGAGGCTGCTAGGGTGATTCAAGGAATGGAAGGTCTGTCCTCCAAGAGATGGTAAAAGAGTTGCCATTTAACTGGTATGCACTAATCTGGTAAGGTGGAGGCTGAAAAGTGATGCAATTGCTTTGTATAAATACATACAGTGGGCTAAACACCAGGGAGTGAGATGAACTGTTTAACTAACTGCTAATACTGGCATAAGCCTAAATACATATGAATTGGCCATAGGACTGAACAGTCTTTCAGCACGTTTTATAAAAATAAACATCCTTCCAGAAGGGGGTATACAGTGTGATGGCCTGTAGACAATTTGGCACATGACCTAGGCATTTTTTCCTGGGTTGCTGTGCTACAGTTGAATTTTGTCATGTTCTGATGTTCTGAGTCTTGGCCATGCCTCTCCTCCCAGTGTATCCTGGACAGCCAAAGCCCCCTGTACTGTTGCTCTTCCTCTATTCTTCTCTCAAAATACAAGGAAGAAATTTTTGGAGAGTTTATAAAGGTCTTTGTGTATCTCCTTTAATAATTACCACAGTGAAAATGATGTATTACAGCAATTTAGGTTGACTTATGATTGTCAGCCTTCTCTTTGTGTTTCTACACTAGGTGTGGCGACCCTAATAAAATGATGAAACTACAACTTGCAGATGTCTATCACTGTAATGGTCCATATATGTCCTTTACTCTTCTTATCTCTTTTTTTTTTAATGCAGTGTCTTGAAACCCTATACAGTTTTCCTCTGTAGGTAACTGATCAAAATTGCATATATTAAAATAGGCCTGGTCAGGTACCTCCATGTGCAGTTGTCCTTTGTCAGGCATCCATACAGAAAACAGCCAACTCCTACGATGGCAGCCACGATCAGCATGTTAGTGTAAAAGCCCAGCCAAGCAAAGTAGATTCCAATTTTCTCTCCATAATATTTCCTGTGGAGAGGAAAGATGGTTTGGGGGTTTTTTTACCTAAAGTGCAAGTAAAGTCACATTTCTATTTCAAATGGCTCTTCATTTCATTTCATTTCATACATTTTATGCCAACTTGTAATATTCCTCTGGTTTAAACTTAGGAATTGCAGAGGTATTACAGCTGTGTACTTGTAACACCACTTTTATGTTTTTATAAGAAGAGAGTGAGGGGAAGAAAAAAATGGAAAAAGAGAGAAAGATCATACCTTGTAAAGAAAAATTTTAAGAGGTTGCCTTTCTGGGAATTGGTTTATCATTAAACTGTACTCAAAAAATGGTCCCATGCATAAGCTGATAGGGATGCATGTATCTGCTCCCAATACTGAGATGTACATCTTTGACATGCCCCAAACTAGACTTATTATATAAATTCCAAGTTTCCTTCACAGTAGTCCAGCCCCAGTCACACCAACCTGATGAAATCCAGGGGCTGCAGTTTGAAAATATTTTTTGGATGAGCCCATTCTCTGTAGAGAAGATACCGTTCACTTGGGCAGTTAGGATCAGTTGATGGGTGCCTAAAACTAGACTGCAAAACAGAAAGAGCATTAGAAGATACCCATTAACCTAAGAAGCACAGACCAGCTCCCATCTTTGCCATGAAGCCAGAGCCTGGAATAGCCTTTTTTGTCCATCTCACTTTAAGGGAGGAAACAGAGCAGGGAGGCAGCTCTGGGAGTGCACCAGGATTCAGGATAGAAGGTTGTCAGAAAGGCACCGAATGCTAAAGCAAATGCTTTACATATGTGAACTCAGAATAACATGTGAGACTCATCATGAACTTAAATCTAAGCACATGTCAGTGTCTTGGCACTTAGAAGTAGAAAACAGAAAAGGATACCTTCTAATTAGAGAACAGAACTGAATTAAAATGGATTTTAAGTAGCTATAACATGTTAACATGCGTTGCTTCAAAATAATATTGTACTGGAATGAAGATTGGAAAGTCTGAGGGATAAATCCAGGGCTTCTAGTCTCTGTTTTAAATTTAGAAGAGAATTCATATGGAGATAATCCTTGTTTTTTTTACTAGGTTATTTGAAAACCTATTTCAATAAAGCCTCTTTAATTTGAAGGAATTTTCCATTCTGTACCTGTGATGCAAGAAGACAGTGACCTTTGCAGAAACCTATAGGCTACTTCTGATTTTCAGAGTGAATGTGATATATAATTTTAATTGTATAAAAAGGTAGTCATTTCTATGCATACTGAGTCCAAATTCCTCATGCCATCATAAAAATAGCCTACAAGGCAGGTTTTAAATATTTAGAAGGAAACCTTAAAAATGGATAGTCATGAATGACATTAATTCTGTCTTGTAAACCTATGGGTTACTTAAAAGAAACATGATTTGTCTTAATTCTGCCTTAAAGATTTCCTTGAAATCCTTGGAGGCCTCCTTAACATTTTAAGAAGAGTCTAAACAGCTGAAGCAGCTACTAGTCCTCAGCTCCCAAGTTCTGTGTCTTTCTAAGAGAACACACCTCATACACAGAACGGTGGCTCAGATGGGGAGGAATTGTGGTGATGTGGGTATATAATAGATACAACATAGAAAATCAGCCCTGTCTTTCCTTACCGTATTCCATTTGCAGCCTCACATGGAATTTTTTCTTAGTGAAATATTCTGAAATCTGGATTTCTTATTATTGCAAGATGAAATTCAACCCAGTTAAGCCTTTCTCCATGTAACTCTAACATCACCTGTGAGGTGCTGGACTAGCCAGACAGAACCTTACTGCAGAAATGTGAGTTTCCCTGCACGTATGCAATGTTTGCAAACCGTGGGAATGTTTCTTGCTGTGTGAAATTGTCATACACCCCAAGATGAGATTTCTATTCTACATCTTTATTTAAAATGTTCTTATTTGATATGAATTTTAATACTGTAAAATTGAATACTAAAAAGGGGACAATATTAAGATTGATTTAGAATAGATGAGACAGTGAGTCATGGGAACTCACTCGGGCCAGGCATTTTACTGAATGACATCTCCCAGAGATGGTTAACACCTCCTAAATGAAATATACTGTTTCTCAGTTATGGAGCTACACTTTTAACCAACAGTGCTTTGGAAGAAAAGCTCCTCAGCAAAACTATGTCCTATTCTACTGTGTGGATGTAATAACTGGTCAAGGACTAAGGCAATCAATAGCATTTGTAACTTTTGATATAAACTCCATAGATATAATTCAGACCTCTATTTTGAAAGCTATTTTAGTTAAAAGCACAGTACTTACATCATGAAGGGGAAATGCTGCTTTGTAGATTCCAGTATCCAGCAATTTGTTAATGCCAAACTTTTTCACATTGTTTTTGGTTGTATATTTCCCACGGGACAGAATAAAATGAACCTGAAATTTATAAAACATTTTTGTGTCTCTTGCAACCTGGAAGTAATGATACTTCGTTATATGTGTTTCAGCATATAATCAGACTAGGAAGGGGAAAGCATTGCAGACAAAATTAATAGTGTGGGGTATATGAACTATTCAAATTCTCTCTTTAAATTCAGGTGGAACAGAAATTGGACATACGTAAGGAATTTTTCCTTTTAGATTGTCCTGGCTGTTTCATAGATGACACAAGAGTACTGCACTGAAAATATTTCTTATTTTTCAAGATGGTTTCATGAAAGCAATTATACTGATTTGTTTACAGGAAAGTGTTCTTTTTAAGATTAAGTACTAGAAATATTTAATAGACTTACAATTCGGCTTCTGGTCGCAGGATTGAAAAATGTGTCTTTGTCTTGAATATAAAAGTTGGACAAACGCTCATTCTGAAAAGGTGCAGTGAAAAACTCTTGCTCAGGTTTGATGATATTTTCATTCACCCTGAAGAATCTACTAAACCAGCTGAAAGCTGAGTCTCGAGTTTTCAGGTCATTGGGTTGCAGAGGCAATTTGATGCGCATAACCTCGGCATATGTGCACAGCACTTCCCAAGGTGCATGCACTTTCACAAAGATAAGTTTTTCATCCAAAACCTAAATTGAAAGAACAGTAAAAATATCTGTGTGAGAAAATGAAAGCAAATGATTTTTCATAACTATTCTTAAACTATTCAGAATTTCCTTTCTCTTTACAGCTCGTAGATGACCTGTTGGAAGTTGGATTCTTTGTCCATCTCAGTGAATGGATCACTGACTTTGTAAGAGCACAGGTATGAGGTGGAAACACTCGGGCATATAAAAGCATATAAAGGTATATTAAAAAGACAGCTAAATGTTCCCTTAATGCTTAAATCTCTGCAAAGTATATTACAAAGCAATTTGAATTAAATCACCACACAGGTTAATTAGGAGTGTTTGTATTGTAGCCTGGCAGGCCAGTTGTGGTTTTGGAGATGTCAATGACTCTCCAGCAGTTCAGGTACAGTCCCCAGGATGATGTGACTTGATGGAAGCAGGCTAGGCACCCACGTATGCTCTGGGGCAACATGAATTCCCAGCTTTGTCGAGAGAATGAGAAGAAAGAAAGAGGAATCAGCTGAGACTACAGAGAAAGACAGCTTGGGGCAAATTTGCTCCCAGCTGCATACTCAAACTAGCACCACTGTGCAGGAGGAACCCTGATAGCCACTCTTGTTGTCTGAAGGTCTTCTATGAATGCCCTGCATGATCTCAGGCACATGGAATTACATTATTCTCATTGGCTCAGGAACACTGGTCAGACATCTTATCTAGCCTGGAGAAACTTCTGTTTTCAAAAGTTTTTAGGTCATGATCACAGTGGAATTACTGAAAACTGTACTTATAACAACAGGTCTATGTCAGATTTCCAGCAAGCAGTTTACTTTGTTATGAAGAGCCAGACTGCAACACGAGCCCTTGGTGCCACGATGCCACAGATTCTGAGCCTAAATTGGGAGGAAGAGGCAAAATGACCTTTTGTGGAGCCCGCTATACACTACCAAACAACAGCAGTTTTGGACTGGAAGTTATTGTCCTGGACAGGGAGAACCAGACAGCACGCTGCAGCCCTGCAGGGCAGGAAGGAAAGGGGCTTAGAGGGGCTTTAAACCTCCCTGCAACAGACAGTAGCTCCGGCAGCTGGTGTGTATTATCACAGCACTTTAGAACTGCCTGCAGGCCAATTTGCAGCCTAAAATAGACACAGCATGATAGTTACAAATGCCTACACTGCACCAGACCCTGTGAGGAGCAGAGTCACGTGCAGCAGCCCCGCACTGCTCTCCTGGCAGAGGAAGTCTACCTCGGAAACCCACTGGTTTCCCGCACATCCTACACAACCACAGCAGAGGGGGAACTGTTCCTCAAGGTGGAACAATGGCTTTTATCTTCCAAGCGCTGACCAAACACAACCTGTTTAATCTCCCCTCAATGCCAGTAGGACCAGCCTGGACCATGCGGAGTGGAAGAAGCTGCTACTGCAGCGACCACTTCTTCCTGAGGAACTGCTGGGTACCCATTGAAGTGTGACTTCTTATTTTTCCCTTCTCCTCTCCTTCCCCACTGTCTCTCCCTCTCTCATTTAGAATCTGAATAGTTAGGGTTGGAAAAGATCTTAAAAATCATCTAGTTCCAATCCCCCTGCCATGGACAGGGACATCCCACTATATCAATCTATCTTACTGTGTTTTCTTCACTTGTTATCTGAGTGTCTCAGATCAAATCCAAGTGACCTCATTTGCATTCAGAGATCAGATTGTAATTTGACAAGATTGAAATCTGTTTCTGTAGCTTCGGGAAGCTGCACCCCTGTATCTCAGCTGTGCACCTGAGATTTTCGTCTGTTTATTTTAGCCAAAGCCAGAATAAATTTTGCTTTTGATTTTACCCTGAGGGTGACCTTGTTGGCCTCTGGATTGCCACACAGATAAATGAACCGCCTTCTTTCAACTTGCAGGTTGAAAGAAGGCCCAGACACAAGTGCGTAGCTCATGGATTTGGGGTATGACAGCTACTGATGGAAAGAGGTGGTCCATTTTCTCCTGAGAGGAGAAAGATGTTAGGAGTAAATTCATATATCCAGTTTCTTTATTCTCATAGGAGCAGCTTTGCTCTCAGAAACAGCTGATCACACAGAGACAAGAACTTACCGATCTTGCTGCTTCAAGTTGCAAGCCCTTCTTTCTCAGGTTTGATTCGTATACTTCTCTCTTCTTCTGTTAAAAGGTATTGAACACTGTAAAATATCTGTTCCAAATTTCACAAATATGTATGCATAGAAGAATGGAATTGCCACCCAAAATGAAGAGTGATAATGTTGTTATTTCTATAACCCTCTGACGACTACCACTGCAGTAGTTAGAATCTTACCGTCTTATTCAGGACAGGGTTTTTTTTGCCTGATAAGCAATAATGCCCTTAAATACAATTGTGGAGAATTTACTCTCTTAATTTCTGGTACATTACAGAGTAAAAATGTACTTCACATTTTGAATTTGGAGAGCAACTGCCCCTGAAACTTGTGATTTCCTTAAGCTTCAGTCACTAATTGAACTACTGATGGAAGCCTCGCACCCTCCATTAATCCAACCTTTACAAAGTCCTCATCTCAAGGGCCTTCCTACCCCTTTTTCCTTCCAGCAACCTGTAACTTTATTCTTCCTTCACAATAATCATATGCTATCACAAAATGGTTCAAACTGGACTTGCCTTCTACATTTTCGTCCATGGATGAACATCCCCAAAGGAAAAAGCCAACAACTGTAGCACTTGTAGAGTCAGTGGTGCTATTCTAGGAGCATTCAGTGCCCCCAGAAGCACAACAAGTTTTTCTCAGTAAAGATGAAATTCATGGATCATTTTAATTTCACTTCACAGTACTAGCACCTGGCAAAAAAATCTGAAATGTCTTTGCAATCTTGAATAAGTGTCTTCATGCACATGATGTCCTCTCCAAAAACAGACACAAGCAGTTGTGAAGGACCAGAGTCAATAAATGATGCTTTTGATAAAGGCTTGGGAATTTGTATAGGTATATGAATAGGTACTGGTCTTCAGGACCAGACTCAAGACCTATCTGCTCTAAGGGGCAAAGGCTAGATACTTCACTAAAAAGGGCAAATATCTCCAGGTGTTCCATAGAAAAAAAAACTTTAGCAAGTCTTGGAATTAATAATTACAAACCTGAGAAATACAAACAGCCTGCCCTGTTTGTAATTATTAGTGCCCAGCTGCAGCACCTGTTTGTGGCAATAGTCATGATGGACTAATTTCATATTTTATTAAAAAATATTTCTTCTACTTGTTTTGGGTTTTCTGCCTTTTTACTCTAGTGAATATAATCTTTTTCTCAGCTTAATGATAAGAAAAGCCAAATCTTCCAATGTTTTTTTCTTTCATTGATACTTATCACATTTCTACTTGTTCTTCTTTTTTCTCAGGATAAAACCACAATCGCAAATTTTGAAAGCATCCTTCATGGAAGTATCTCCTCTCCATGTCCCATTAATCCATTTGTTTACTGGTGACAGTACAACGCTCTCTATATTTTTTCATTATACATATAACATTGTGTGTGTGTGCATATATGTCATCTACATTTCTAATATATCTTCTATATCTAATACATTTTATTGTCTAGAATGTTTATGGTAGCTGTACCTTGATGACAAAACTTAATATAGCTGTTTCCTGTGACGTCTAAGTCTCCTCTTCGTGCTAACAGCACTTAGAATCCCAAATGTGAATGAGTTTTTTCCTTGCAGTAATATATTTCCTCACATTTTTCAGCATTTCATAGGTATTAGTGCTCTCTATTATTCTTCAAAGATAAAGGTTTGTAGTCATCTTGGCTTCTGAGTAAACTACAGAATGATTTCCTCTGCAATTTTTGTTATATCATAAGTCAATCCCCTTAACTGATCATTGATGTACATATAGTACACAAAACAGTTGTTTGTTACTCCACTGTTACCTCTTACACCATTTCATCCTAGCTCTTTGCTTCTTCCATATTCATTGGTTCTTCGTAAGATGAATAATAGTGAACCACGAAAGTATTCCAACTTAAGTTCTTCTTTGTTTCAGCAAATAAAAATGCAAAGAGTTAAATACCTGTTTCATTTCTTCCTAACTAGCACAAAGGTGGGTGCAGGGCAACTCTCATTTGCAGGAGTCTAATACTTTTTCTTATAATCTTACCATTCAGATTGTTTTAATAATTTATTATGGCAAGGAGTTACCCAAATTAATTTTGCCCTCAAAATCTTAGAGGAATATTGACAATATTAAGGTTTCTAATAATGCATTAATGCAAGTAGTGAGAAACAAAGCCCCTGGGAGCCTTTGCTAATTAGGGGCTTTGCTATTTTATATAATTGATTGAATTATGCGTATGATGATCTATGGAGGAGCTAGGTTTTACACAGAGGAGTTTATAGTGGTTTTGCATTGACTGGGAAATACAGCATAAATACAGGGAAATACAGGCTGTCCAAAGTTTATTTTGGTATCTAGCATTTTGCTGAGCTACCTGCAAGGCTAAGTTGTAATAATAATGTAACCATGCTGCTGATCGAAGGCTGACACAGATTTCAGTGACTGAACAGCTAGTCAGTTGACTGGAACACTATGGAATGCATAATCACACATAATCTTAAGAAAGTGAAAGCATAGTGTATGTAAATGCCAAGTATTATAGGCATGTAGAAGGGTTAGCTCTTAGGGGCTGCTTTTTCCCCATAATGCTTTCAGTGTCTGGTGATTGTCTTGTCAAGCTGAGGAGGCTAACAAGATTGTAGGTCTGGAAACCGGTAGTAGACCACTAGTGGGTTTTTTCTTTTTTTTTTTTTAAATAGTAGTGAGCACTTGCTTTGACAGAAGAAGCCAACTCATATCTTTGTTAGATTCTTTAGTGCAAAGAGAAAAGTTCCCCACAGCAATATCTGTGTGGCTTCAGGGGAAAAATCCTAACAAGGAAGGAGTGTTTGAATAGTCACCTCTGCCTCACCTGACAGACAACAGATAAATCACAGTCAGTAAGAGAAAGAGCATAGGGCTCAAAGCCTCCCCATGGAAATCAGCTAAAGGGACTGGAGAGAATTACTGTATCAATACTAGCTGCCAACTCTCACAGTTTCTTTGATGGTATTTGGAAGCTTTCCTGAAAGTCCCAGCTGTCAGCATCAGGAAATGAATTGATTGAGAAGCTCTGCTTCTGTAAATTTCTTTCCCTTACATTTGAAGATAATAATAAGAATGTGAAGCAGAAAATGCAATAAAGGCCAATACAAAATGATTCCTCTGATTCCAAGCTAGCCTCACGATTTTCTGAGATCTGATTCATGATTGCACATAACCAGCAATAGCTTCTGGTCATTCTGTTTGGAAAGACCCATTTCTGGTCCCACGAACGTATGCAGTAACTTCAGAGTAACTCCCTCCTTCCATTTCTTTTCCTATCCTTCTGTCATCCTTCCTTCTATCCATTAGGCAAAGAAATAAAATTTACATTTGGGGTTGCCTCAGGAACAAGGGTTTTATTTCAGTCAGTCCCTGCTTCAAAACCAACCCATCCATCAGGGACAAGGGCAGATGTGTTTGCCCTCCTCCCAATTTCAAAGGTCTCTTTCATCCTCCTTATCAGACTTCCTGGGTAGGCTGGCTGGGCACATCACAGGCACATAGAGCCTGCCGTCCCCTACTGCCTCAAATCACTGCATAAACTGGAACCAAGGTACCCTTCTTTCTGTAAACCCAAGTATTGCTTCCTCACTGCAAGTATAACACATGCTAAACAGCACTAGAAGTACAATAAGTTTTTGAAAAATTACTCAAGTGTTTTTTTTTTGTTGGTTATCTAAACTAAACAAGTCTAGAGGCAGGAACTGTTCACTGTTTGCTTATAAAGACAAACTTCCCTAGCCTTTCTGAAGTTCTCCATAAGACTGTACTTAAAGAAAAAAAAAAGATGTGTGTAATATTATCTGTGAATTATAGTTTTCATTTAGTTTGAAAGAAAAAAATGTATACTTCTGTGAAGCACAGATTACTTCATGTCTGGAAATTAAGGTTTTGCCCATATTCCTACTTAAATTACTGCCAGTATTTCTGTTGAGGGAAAGGAAGCAGATGGACTACAATGACATTCTGCATGGGCATGTTTTGAATTCACAATTCTGGTGCTGACCCTTTAATTTTCAACAATGAGCTCCTTGAGGACCTCAACAGATAAAAAAGACATTTTGGAGGGTTCTTGGAAAGACTGGTGATACTTTATTTCTATTCTGACAGTAACCTATCCTGACAAATAAACTCTTGGTTTAAAAAACATGCTTTGGGCAGGAACTTCAATTGCTTGCAAGGCACAGTTTCTAGAACCTGCTCCTGACAGTTCGATTTTTGCTAGTGCTTGCAAAATTACTTGTATACCAACTTAAAATGGTTTGGAGTTTGAACTGAGTTGCATATATGAACCTTGCCTGCTAACTTTTAATCGGTAGATTATGTTAGAAACTTCCACAAGGATGAAACTTCATCAATTTGACTTTGTCTCCTTTAAACCAGATATCAAACAGAAGAAAATGAGGAAGCACAGCATCACTGTGCATCTCCAAGAGCTTCAGAACCACACTTTTTTGTTCTTTCTATTCAAACAACCCCCATGATTTTAGTTACGTTATTTCCTTGTGTCCTCTGAGATGTTTTCCCCAAAGTACTGCTTATTAATATAAATTAATGCTGTATCACTTTCTTAGTTACACTTAAGCAATTCTTTTGAGAAAGGACAGAAAGCCATTCAAAACAAATATAATCGTGGTCCCAAGACTTGATTTTTCTATTGCTGCAGAAGAATAGATAGGTCTGTGCCCCACTTCTCTGAATCCAGTAAATCGGTTATCTACATTGACACCTGATTTTTCAAACTCTTCTGACTAAATTCAGTAAGTGCTTGGTGATTTCTCCACTCTCAGTATCACACAAAACCACCCAATGCAGCACCCAAAACTTTTCACTTCTGAAATTTAGCTCAATAGGTGTCCACTAACAACTTAAATTCTGCCCTGACTTCCACATCAAGCAATCAGGTGGGGTGCAGCCAGAACTTGGCCCANCAGTCATGGTCCCAAGACTTGATTCTTCTGTTGCTGCAGAAGAATAGATGGGTCTGTGCCCCACTTCTTTGAATCCAGTAAATTGGTTATCTACATTGACACCTGATTTTCAAACTCTTCTGACTAAATTCAATAAGTGCTTGGTGATTTCTCCAATCTCGGTATCACACAAAACCACCCAAGGCAGCACCCCAAACTTTTCACTTTGGAAATTTAGATCAATAGGTGTCCACTAACAACTTAAATTCTGCCCTGACTTCCACATCAAGCAATCAGGTGGGGTGCAGCCAGAACTTGGCCCAGTGACTACACTCTTCCTTCCTACATTTCACAGACCTGCAACGTTGCACATGTCCAGTGGAGATGTACTGCTGATCTCAGTGAGGTGAGAATTTCACCCTATGAGAACAGGCTTCTCTGAATCTGCTATTTTTTAATAAGCTGTAGTTTCCAAATTCTGTGACCAATAAACCTCTGGATAATAGCTCTATAAAACTGTCAGGGATGTCGGAGTAGCATGAACAAGGCACCTATTGAGGCTTAAAGCACCCTGAGTTACACAAGATACTGCTTATAAAATCTGGCATTTTCAGTTCATCATTGATCAGAGACAGACAGTGATGTATGCAGGATTTAAAGCTGATAGTAAATGGTAATACTCCTCATTTTGGTATCTTGTATATCATCACAAGTGTAGAAGTCATTTGTTCCAGAAAAAAAGTATAACTAAATAAAAAATGATGTCAGTAAAGACAAGCTATCAACTAGATTTTATGCCAACACTGACAAAACCTGTATGTATCTTGGGCAGCACCATCTCCACACCTTTCTGGACACTGCAGTAGGCAAAAATGTTCATTCTCTTCCTGGAATTCCAAGGACACAAAACTGTACCGTAAATTTTCATTTTCCTTTCCATCTCAGACATAAGGTATATTGGGTTTGTTTCATCTTTTCAAACAGTATATTCCCATTTATTTATTTTTTTACTACTCAGTGTCTCTCCTTTCACTCTCATTATGTGTGAGGTAGGTTCCAAGGCAGTGTCCTGCATCCCACTCAGGAGGAGGTACAGGAAGGAAAATGTTATTAGTGCTGCCAATGTCTGTGCAGCTTGTGCTTAGGGAATGAAGATTCGCAGCACATACAGCTTTTCCATTTGCATTACAAGAGATCTCAATTGAGACAAAGAACATTTTCTTTGAGGTGACTGAAGGATTTGTGTGCTTGGAGCTGACCTGCACCTATCTCATCCTAAAAAGTTAGGAAGTTTACATCTATTTACATTTTAAAAGACTGTTCCTCCAACAACAGATAAAGCATATGCATTTCTAAAACTGATGACACCTGTGTGTGAGGTACTGGAGGGAGGGTGCCAGTTTTATCACTGGAGTTCATTTTTGATGCAGTGACTCAATTCAGTTTATGTGACAGACTCATTAAACAATATCCTCTCCTCAGCTGCTTTGTCCACCTTTCAGTGTCTTCCCATACTTTACCCTATTTCTAAAATTCTATCTGTTTCATGGTCAGCTTTGGATTTTTTTAATTAGTTCTCCAGCGCAGTGTCATCACACTTGAAACCTTTGTCCTTGCCCTTGGAAGACCCCTGTAACTGTCACTTCTTCATCCTCTTTCTATGCTTTACACTGCTCCTTCAGCACCAGATGTTCTCCCAGTATCAAAATTCCTGCCTACACCTTCCATAGTACCCCTATAGCCTTAGATTGTTTCTGTACAGGGAAATGGTGGCTCTGAAAATGGCTATCACCACTGTTTTCAGCTTCCTTCTAATATACCCACATCAGTCCAATCATGTGTCTCAATCTCCTGGTTGTATTTCTGTCCACACAGCCTTTGTTGGGACACTGCCACCAGGCCACGTAGCTGGCTCTTGTTCCGCTTGCTGTCCACTGAGAACATGAGGACCTTTTCCACAGAGCTGCTCCCCAACCACTCAGTCTTCACCTTATCTGATAGTTAGTCTGATATATTCTTGTTCTCACATTTGTCGTGTGTAGGTAGACTGCTTCCTCTTCCTCAGAACACCACAGATTCAGTGTGGCTGCAGATCTTTGCAGGACTCAGACCTTTGAAAGTAAACTTCTTTTTGAAAGCATCTACGGTGTTATCCACAATCTCCTGGTCTAATTATTCATGATTTCATTCTGGCTAATGTCCTAACATTAATGCTGCACTAAAAATACAACTCCATTGCTCACATTTAATTTCCATCACTGTTTGGAAAAGACACTCATTATATTTTCAAGTACATTTGGGCAATGGCCAAATACTACAAACATAAATGTAAAACGGTATTGATAAAAAAAATTGTTTCCAAAGGGACAGCTTTTTGTTTCTAATTACCTCTTTCAATTATTTTTTATTGCTGATCCTGTGATCATGTGTAATGTAACACCCACCCACTACAGGACTCCCTTAAATCCTGCTAATGATGTTCCTTATGGCTACCTTGTTAATGCCAATGACAACATTGTGTAATAAATAATACCAGCTTAGCTACAGGCCTTTTTACTCCTACTCTTCTCTTTCCTAACTACAAATCATTATTTGCATATGAGTTGCTTTCAGTGATGTCTTTGTTCCTGCCTCTCTCTTCCAGAGGTGGTTGCTGGAACATGGAGAGTTGCTAAATCAGAGAAGGAAGGTGGATGTGAGAGTGCAGATGCCAAGGGGACTGCAGTCCTGTGGATCGTTGTTTCTAAGGAGCATCAAGCAGTTACTGGTTTGAGACAGAATTTTTTTGCCAGGTCCCCAAAAAGGACTGCGCTGTTGAAGTGTCAAGGAAAGGAGCAGTACAGGGAGAAACTCTGGTGGCAACGTGATGTACAATTATTTCACATAAACACCAAAGATACTCAATTGGGAAGAATGTCAGCAACTATGCTGATAACTGTGATTATAAGCTGCTTCTTTCTATGGGTTCCTCTCAATATCTGGATTTTAACACTAAAGCTCACTAGGGGCCTAATTCAATCACTGTAGGTACTGAAAATTGCCCTGGTCTGAACACCTTGGTGTCTAATTCTAACTGGGAACCTAATGCCAGCATTTTTCTGCTCGTATCTCCAGGATGGTCTGAGGTTACCTCGCACGTGACAGACATGATGTGCAGTGCTCTGCCTATTTATACAACAATCTACTGGCTTGAGCTCACCCTTGCTCCCCACTTAGTTTGACGGCCTTCAGTCTCCCAGCCACTTCAAGGATAGGGCAATGCAATTGAAGGCACTGTCCTTTTTGCCCGCTGCTCTACTACCCAACAAATGATTGAGCTTTATAGTGAAATACCTTACCTTTTGCTTTTTACGGTTATTCCTCTTATGAGTAGTTTTTTGCTTTCATCTTCATACACCAAAACAAAGTCAATTCTTCGCTGCCCATCACTGAAGAACAAGGAGTCACGTTTATCATCCAAATCAGCCTGGAAAGCAGGTAGGATAGGTTAATATGAAAAATTTTACTCATTAGTTCCTTACTTGGTTCCTGTTAAACAAGTATTGCAGTGAACAGAGAAATTCAACTCATACAACACCAAGAACAAAGTGACAACAAAAGCAGCACAGAATAGAACAGAGAAAAAAGTTTGAGAGGTCTCTGCATGACATAAGAACAGCAGAATTTTGACCTAATTTTGTTCTTTAAAGATGGTATATTAACTTCTGGTAATGGGAGGGACACTGGGATGCAGTATCACTCCCAAATAAGCGTCTGTCAAGTAATTTGTGTGTGATCAGGGATACAATGTTAGACAGTCTTTCTACAAGATAAGCTGTTGCCTGATGACATTCTCAGAATTATGAGTGTTCCCATCTGTCCCCTTACCTGCCAGAAGTTTAAGCACCTCTACCATTTAAAAAACAAACCAAACCAAAAAGCCCAGTAGTTTCATGCACGCTAATATCCAAACCCACCATTGCCCAGATAACAAAGAACATAATCGGCTGCAAATGAACTCTCAAAATGGACACATCCTATGCATATTTATTTCTTTTTATTCACATCATCTCAGCAAGCAAAAAAATGTTGTTGTATACCACACATCCATCACAGTATAATATATGCCAAAATCAAAAGGATTAATATATCCATAAGTCATTATCTAATCCCCAGAGAAAAGGATGATAGATTGTCATATCTATGAATAATATCTTAATGTGTTATTTCTTGTGTGAAATGATACAGCCACAATGATGATAGGGGAACTCGAATCCTCAAAGAATTATTTTGTAGTTTCTTAGAGTACTCTGAGGGCACTATCACATGTAACATATCTCCTTTCAGATAACAGATAGCTGTAATGTTGACAGAATAGTCATGTAATGAGCACCAAACTCTCAGGTACTTAACCAAATCCATTCGTGGTGTTAACGAGTGCCACAGAAGTTGGTAGATCTAAAATGTCTGAAATGGGACTAAGCATTGCATTAGAGATTATAAAATCTCCAGAGCTGGCAAGACTCCCATACAGAACCACAGAAGAGCCTTGGCTTCCAGATGGTTGGGCATGCAGGGTGACCTAAGGCAGGATCACGCCAGGTAAAATAACCCAGGATATTCTCTTGAACATGCTGTGCCTTTGGTGATACAGAAAAGATCCCTAGATGCCCTATCCCTGAAATTTCCCTGTCAGTGCAGAACAAACGTCATGAGGGATGCCAGGTCCAGTTTTGGGAGCTCTGTGATGTCCAGTCCACAGAAAAGCACACGGAAATGTGTTTATGGTGTCAGAAACCCCTTAGGTGCAGATTAAAATGGTTCTTCAATTCTGATGAAACAAGAGAATGCTGGTCTGCCAGCAGGATCACCCCAGTTCCAGGGAGCATAGTCTTTTAGCAACCACTTGTTGACATTTCCAAAACAAAATTTCCCAGGAGTTTTATTCTAAACTTCTCCTTGTAGACTATTTTATTACTGTTTATTGGCTGAGTCAAAACCAATAGCCAATGTATCTCCCAGTAATTATGACAAAATTTCCATATTTAAAATAAACTCAGGCAAGTTTAAACTCACTTTTTTCTTTCTTTCTTTTTTTTTTTTTTTTATGTTGTATATGCAAAGGTTAGGACCTGCTGGAAAAAGGCCCTTCTAACTTCATTGCTTTAAACAGTCTGAGTCAATTCTTAGAAGAGTTTTCTTTGAATCTTACCTGTGCCTAGAGATTTATGACAACAAAAGCAAAAAAAAAAAAAAAAAAGCAAACAGCTGTTAACATATATACATGCATATATATTTAAATATGCTGACATGCAGTCATTATACATGTATATCGTACATTATCGTCACAGCCCGGCCTAGGATTCAAAACCTACCTAGGTGGTCACCAAATGAACACAGAATTGCACACTGTCATAGAATCATAGAAT
>WAAB01001374.1:0-17671 GCA_013389865.1 Piaya cayana
GACTAACTTGTCTGTAACAGCCTTTGACAGTATGAAGTATAAGTTTGAACCTTCTTTCACCAGTATTTCAAGTGCCAAAAATATTATTTGGACAGTTATTTCCGACAAGCAAGTATTTAATGCATATCAGTCTAGATGGTGGTGGTGATTTTCACATGTGAATGCTTAATATTTATGTAAGCATTTCTAATATCATTTCTAATGTTATTATAGCACACTTGTTTATAAGAGTTTTACTTAATCCTGGAGGTGGATGCTATAGTGTGTACGCTTGTTTGTGGGGTTTTTTTTTATTTTTGGAGAAGGGTGAGGAGAACCATGAGTAAAGGACAACATATTATTTTCTTATTCTTATTTTTGCTTTAGAATTTTGTACTTTCTGAGGAAGTAGTAGTGCAAGCTCTGCTGAGTAGTCACTACACACAAAGCGTATAGAAGGCCAAGGCTGGAGTCATGTGTGTACCAGAGCATTGACTTTAAAGGAATCAGGAATTTACAGAACCAGAAAAGTTCTGTGACAAAAAAAAAATGCTTAAAACCCCCTTTTGAAGCCCTAAAAAAATCACAATACTAAAAAGACCTCCACAGAACCATATTTTACCACAATTCAAGCACAGGTATGACTGACTCAATTCTTTAAAAGTTAAAAAAAAAACAACTAAAAAACAAAAAACAAACACCACAACCTGCCAAAGTATTTCCTATCAGTTGTGGAATAGAAAGTGTTAAAATAGCTAAAGGATAACATAAGACAAACATCTGGCAGAGAACACTTCCTGAACAAGTTACAGATTAAAAAAAGCCTCAGGTATTTGCAGCTGTGGGACACATGAAAAAAATCACAGGAGAAATCAGGTAAGTGTTTCAATATCATTAACTTAAAGAAACTGGCTGCAGAAGTGTTCAATAATTTTACAGCTCAGTTCACACATAGGTTTCCTATGATCCTAGCTCTAAAATTCTGTAGAGTATTTATAGCTCATCAATGCTTTAAAAGGTCTTTGAAAACTAAATACATTAAGTCTTTTTAGTCTCTTCTGGTGTAAATCAGAGTACAACCTCTCTGGCAAAGCAGAGCAGAGGATGAATTAGAATCACGAACCATAAGTAAAAAAATTAAGAGAGTCCCATAGTCTATTTGCTTGGTCTACAACAGTGTCCTTTGAAGCAAGCCCAGCAGGGAGAAAAGAAACAGTAAAGTTCATGTCAGCTTGTGAGGCCAACATGTTGACACAGCACATTTCCACACTCTAGGCTTCAGAAGCAAGCAATGCATTTCTATAGATGAGAAAATGGTTTCTCTCTATATACCTGTATAGCTTCAAAGTATACGAACATGAACAGATTACAAAATTATTCAGAGTAATTAAAAAATAATTCTTATTTTTAGCACACAACAATGAGTAGAACTGAAAAACTTTGTGAGCAAATGCTAAAAGCTGCAAGAGAGCCAGTTAAAAAAACAATTGGCCTTAAGCAACTGTCCTCGAAATGGTTCATTTGGCTGGTGGGTATAGACCAGCACACTATAGAAGTGCACAGCAGAACCAGTGGGAAAGCTTCGTAAGTAAACAATTATCAGTCTGCTGCTGAACACCACATAGTTATACAGATTCCTNCTAATATCTCCTCTTGTTAGCAACACATTACATAACTGTGGTGAGAGATGACCCTTTCTGTTTCAGACTTTTAGCCGATCTCTTTTGTAGGGAAAACATTCATCACTAACACCTGTGAGATAAATGACAGGCAAAGAATTTCATGAGTGGCAAGGATGCCATGCCACTGAAATATCTGTCATCAGGTCAACTGGCATGTGCCCAGAGGCCACATGAGTTTTCTTCCAAAGACCAGCTGAAGCAAAATATTAAAACAAGATCTTTCAATTTCATAGCATAGAAAGAACAGGAAGATAAGGATTTGGAAAGCATCAGATAACTATTGGAGGGGGGCATTGAAAACATAACTGCATTGCAAGAGAAATCCAAAATTAAATAATGGATCTCAAATGTGGTCCCGTGTTTTCTTTTTTTCATGATTTTGTTATTTCCAACATAATGAGACCAAATCCTGACTTAACTACCCAGATGGTGTTTGAGAAATCCAAAATGATATCACACAGGATGGTAACATCAGAAATTGTCAGAACAGAAGTATTTAAGAGGGCAAAACCAGCCAACTTATTCCTACAGTGTCCATTACAGATACCAGCTCAGGGCTAGTGAGCTCAGTATTATGTACTACTTTATTCTCCTCAGGTGCATAGAGAACATTATTAAGAAAAGTTTCATTTATTTGTATTTGTGTGTCTTCTAGTACTCTAACGTTCTAAATTTTTAGAAAATTTGAACTGTATTTCTAAAGTATCCCACATTACCTCATTAAAGACCCAACAAGAAACAAGTTTTTCATTGCAAAATTACCAGTTCTGTGACATTTTAGGAATTTCTAAGGCCTGAGCCTTTAAAGTGTCTTACAATGTCATCCATGCTTCACTCTGTAAGAGCATTTTATTGGCATTTTAGCATCCTAGGTTTTTTTTCACTAAGAGGTGTTTAAAATTTTTGTTGTGATGAAAAAGTATTCTTGAAATATAAACCAGTTATTGAATACACAACACAAATTCATAGTGGATTTGCTAATACATATCTAGGTGATAGAAAGAAACATAAATAAAATGCAAATAATTTAGTGATGAGTATACATACCTTTTTTTATGGAGAAGAGATTATGTCACAGCATCAGCTAAGAAATACTATGTTCTAAAATACTTGCATCTTCTCAGGTATAGTATTTTCCTCACTGTTTATAAACCAAACCTTTCACCTCTCTGTCCTTCACTTGACTTGGTAGTAATATGAGAGCACTTGAAATTTGAACAAAACCTCCTTGTCCTGAGAGTACAAGGGGCAGAGAAAGATGCAGCCAGAGCAACAGATTGTTCTTAGTGCTTTATGCCACCCCCTTTGACAAAAGCCAAAGGACAGGACACTAAAGAGGCCATTCAAGGGCAGCTATTCCTGTGTCACTTGTCTCCACTTCTTTTCTCCATACTTTGTTATGGAGCTTTCTGGTGAGTGGGCTGAAAGTTGAAAGTTATTTCATTGTTTGCATTAAAAAAACCCTAGACTTCTCTGAGACACTATGATTGCTATTGCAAATACAGGAAAGAGGTATTAATCTCATGATGGAAAAATGCAATGACTAATACCTGCCTTAATACCACTCTCGTGCAATGGTGGTTTAATGTTGTCAAGCAAAGTCTGTACATACACACAACTTCCCCTTTGATCTTTTAATGAAGTAATAGGATTTGGTTCCTTGATTATGAAATAACTGGCAAGAATATGATCCACCTGAGGAACCTGAACATTTATGGGACCTGATTAGATGCATCCCAGAGTCCTGAAAGAATTGGCTCATGTGATTCCCAAGCCACTCTCCATGATATCTGAAAAGTCACAGTATTCAGGAGAAATCCATGGTGACTGGAAGAAGGGTAATGTTGTGCCCATTTCTAAAAAGGGTAGGAAAAATGATCCCAGGAACTACCGACCTGTCAGCCTCACCCCTGTGCCTGGGAAGATCATGGAACAGATTCTCCTAGAAGCTACGCAAAAACTCATGGAGGACATAGGGGTAATTAGTGGCAGCCAGCACGGCTTCACCAGGGGCAAATGCTGTATAACCAAATTAATGGCTTTCTATGATGGGGTGACCACAGCAGTGGACAAGGGTAAACCGATGGATGTGACCTATCTAGACTTTTGTAAAGCCTTTGACAGGGTCCCGCACAACATCCTTCTCTCTAAATTGGAGAGATATGGATTTGATGGCAGGACTATTCGGTGGATAAGGAAATGGCTGGGTGGTCTTATTCAATGAGTAGTGATCAATGGCTCAAAAACCAAGTGGAGATCCATGACAACTGGTGTCCCTCAGGGGTCCGTACTGGGACCGGTGCTGTTTAATATCTTCATCAATGATATTGACAGCGAGATGGATTGCACCCTCACAAAGTCTCTAGATGACACCAAGCTGAGTTGTGTAGTTGCCACATTGGAAGGATGGGGTGTCATCCAGAGAGACCTGGACAAGCTGAAGAAGTGGGTCTGTGAGAACCTCATGAGGCTCAACAACAGCAAGTACAAGGTCCTACATGTGGGTTGGTGCAATCCCCAATTTCAATATATGATGATGTGATTGAGAGCTACCCAGCAGAGAAGAGCTTGGGGGTGCCGGTCAGTGACAAGCTCAACATGAGCTGGCAATATGCACTTGCAGCCCAGAAAGCCAACCCTATCCTGGGCTGCATCAAAAGAAATGTGGCCAGCAGGCTGAGGGAGGCAGTTCTGTCCCTCTCTTGTGAGATCCCATCTGTAGTATTGTGTCCAGTTCTGGAATCCCCAACATAAGAAGGATATGGAACTGTTGGAACGGGTTCAGAGGAGGGCTACAAAGATGATCAGAGGGCTGGAGCACCTCCCATACGAGGACAGGCTGAAAGAGCTGGGGTTGTTCAGCCTGGAGAAGAGAAGGCCCCGAGGAGAGCTTGTAGAGACTTTCCAGTGCCTGAAGTGGGTACAAGAAAGTGGAGAGGGACTATTCATAAAAGCTTGAGGTGGTAGGAAGAGGGGGACAGTTATAAACTGGAAAGGATCAGATTTAGGCTTGATATAAGGAAGAATTTCTTCACCATGAGAGTGGTGAGACACGGGAACAGGTTGCCCAGGGAAGCTGTGGCTGCCCCATCCCTGGAGGTGTCCAAGGCCAGGTTGGATGGGACCTTTGGCTGACTGATCAAGTGGGAGGTGTCCCTGCCCATGGCAGGGAGGCTGGAACTAGATGATCTTTAAAGTCTCTTCCAGCCCAAACTATTCTATGATTCTATGATCCTATGATAATATGGTGCTCATACACAAATTGGAAGCAGATAAGTGTTGATCATAATCACAAATTGAAGAAGGAGAAATTCTTCATCTCATGCTACAAGATTCAAGGAATAAATAACTTAATATCAGAAGTGAAGTTATCCTCCTATTCCCGTAAGTAAAAATGAATTGTCAACATTCAAGAAAGGCTGTGCAAGCTGGGGATGAAACATTTTATTCATTTCATTCAAACACTTCATGCAGTAACGGCTCAGGATTATATTGCATTTTTCTTTCAAACTATATGACATTTATTTGCTGTTTTAGGGCATTACTTTAAGTTCTGTTATAGCAATCCCGTGGTATCAGAGAATACATGGCACAGCTCCTGCCAAGGGGGGGAGATTCACAGCTGTCCTCTTGGCCTGCACCAACCCTTAAATCCCAGCACCCTGTTGATCAACAGCAAGGACTGTGCCCCTACAGTCTGTTCTGCTCTGACAGGTGCTGGCATTTGTCAGCATTCCCAGTAAGCAGACAGTTGCACAGATATGAAGGTTTGGCTGCAAGTCAGAAAGCCAAGCTCATGGAAAGCATGGAAGGATCTGGAGGATGTAAAGGTGTTAAATCCCTTCCGCATTTTCAAAACCCTGGAGCAGCCAAGGGCTGCCCTAAACTGGCTAGCTGCCAGCAGTTCCTGGCAGTTTTAGAGAAGCTAAAACACCATCAACAACAACAACAAAAATATTAAGCATAGCCAAACATTTACCAGAAAACTAGAAGACACCCCTTGGCTCTTCATCATCTGCCAGCTCCTGACACAACAAATTATTTGAGCTGCTTAAATCACACTGTCCAGATTAGCTGCAGCTCCAGATCTGGCTTGAAGCAGTATACCTATAGTGTCCCCTTTAAATGAAGTTTAGCCTTTCCATCCTCCATTAGAAACCAGCCCTCCACTTTCTTCTGTAATCTCAAAGGCTGTTTTGTTTCCATTGTTTACCAACCACGACTCTGCAGTTTTAGTGCTACACCAACAGGTAGGACTTCTTTGAACCTGTTAGTAACACTAAAGACAATGCACTTGCAAGACTGAGCTTTCTTTCAGTTCATCATGTTTAAATGCTGAGTATCCTGTTTGTAAACAGCACACGGAGTACCAGGGCAAGTTAGTTCTCCTTCTCCCTCTCTCTGTGGTCACACATTACTCCACCACCACCTTGAAGGAAGAAGTGCTTGAATATTGACCAGCTCTCTTGAAACCCCCCAAGTTTCTAGAGCCCTAACCCATGGGATTCTTTCAAGTAAGTCTTTGAAGAGGCTAAAGTTAGGTCTCCTGAAATCCAGGGTTGTAATCCTACTTATTGACCTGTGTCTTCCATGCAGGATCCTGAACTACACCATCTCGTGGTCCCTCCAGCCATGGCTGCCCCCAACTTTTACATCCCCAACCAGACTTTCCATGTTTCTTAGTATAAGGTCCAGCAGCACCTTTTCATTGGATCCTCCACTACTTGTGTCAGAAGGTTCTCATCCAGGCTCTGCAGGAACCTCTTAGACTGTGTATGCCCAGCTGTATTGTCTTTCCAGCAAACATCAGGGTGGTTTGGATTTTTTTTTAATGTACTAAAAACAGTTATTCAACACTTGCTAGGAAAAGAGCTAATATACCTCATTTACATTGGGGTTACATGTGGCAGTTTCTAATCCACAGAAAGCTATCCTTAATTAGAGAGCAACCATGCTGTAAATTTAGATTAGAATCCAGGGTCTGAAAGCCTCCAGATGTTAGTGGAGCATTGATTTAATTTTAGTACAGTCCATAGGGCTGATGTTAAGAAGTTAATCCCAACCCAGAGTCTAAAATCAGATGTACAGCACAGAACTAGCTGCTCACACTAGCTGGCTAGTGAGAAAATCTGTACTTCTGAAACCCTTTGGGGATGGATAGGTAGGGTAGACAAGACTTGTGCATTAACATTTTATCCCTGTATTAGACGCAGTTAAGAAGGCACATGAGTACTAGCATTAAAGCAAAGACAAAGAGACAACTACATTTGCTAAGGAACTGAGGATCTAATGAAAGCATTCAGCTGTAAACCCTGTTCTGAGTCTCCGCCACACCAACAATGTGCCTTTCAGCCACTTACTGGGAACACCCAGTACGTCAGCTTTTCACCAAGTACTTATTAAGGAGCCATTAATTACCATGTATCCAAGTGCTAGAGTATTTCAGTTCTCTCTGCTCAGATACAGGTATTGTTGTTCTTGATAAACCAGAACTGTAGCTAATCCTCTGGCTTAATGCCTGACTATGTATTTATTTTTAGTGATATAATCTGACAGCACTGTATGTTTTATAAGAAACATGCTGTTAAAAGGACAATTGGAAACTTTTTTATTTATTTGGACAACTGAAACTCTGCTGTCCCCTGTTGTGGCCTTCTCTGTGCAAACACAGCAACTCTGAGGGAGAAGAAAATTCTTTTGACACTATAAAGCAGGCATTTTGATTTGTTGTGAAGATTTCCTTGAGAAGTTAGGCAGTGTGATGTGCTTCCTCTGGTCCAGTTTCTCAGCACACTTTTCTTCAGTCCACATTCTTTCCCTTTCTGACTCCTCTACCACATCCTTTTCCAACCAGAACCGGGCTTCTACTTCACACTATCACAATTTCCCCTCTTCTGCTGCAGTTTCGGTCCTCCAGCTCCAACTGTGAGTACTGAAGCCAAACTGACAACCCAAGTTGCCTCAGTCTGCAGCTTCTCAGGTGTCCTTAATCTATGCTCCTAGTTCCAGTAAAGATATGCCAGGATTTGTGTACATGGGCTCCAAGGTATGACTGCATCACCCGTGACATGATTATGTCCCAATCATTGGGAGATGTTTTACAGCTTAAACAAACACAACTTTCAGACACATTCTATGAATGCCTAAGTTTAGAGAGCATTCCTCCCAGGTTAAGGCAAATGAACCTGACATTTTTGTTCTGGATTTTCAAGCAGAGATACCCATCATTGTGTACAGCTTTGCTAGCTTAAGTATGTATTCAGCAGTTCATACTTAATGCTCTCAACAGCCATTCTGTCACTGTACCTGCACTCAAACTAAACCTGGTGAAAGTTTAGCATCAGAGTAGTACCATTATGAGGTGGTGGTGTTTCCAGGGTTTTTGTAAGTGATGATGATAATGCTAGATTTACATGTTATATACAATATCTCCAGGAAACAGTACTTTTCTGTATGTTATATTGCTGGCAAAGCAGAAAACTACCTACAAAACACATGGGAAAGTAGGCAGCAGGGACCAAAGAAGCAAGTTAGATTTCAGATCTTTCTTCTTGTCTACATTGACAGCAAGAGAGAGAAAGCCATACATCTCAGTGCTGCCTTCCTACACTGAAGGGTCAGGCTGTGCTCCTGATTTTATATAGGTCACAGTGGATTTGTTTGCAAACACAATAAAACCTTATTGTTTCCCCCCTTCCTGATATAACCATTGCAAACAATATTGTCCTGAACTACAGAGTAGCTACTTAAAAATAAAAATTATCAGATAGATACAGTTAAAGACTTAAGAAGACAAACACAGCAAGCCAGTCCACTTGTGCAGTGAACAGAACAGCTGCCATTACTGATAAGAGGCTTTACAAACAATGTCAATGCTTTACTTAAAAGAGCCTCCATTACCAGACAGTTTAGAGACCTGACTTTTCTTTCTTACCTGTCTCTGTGAGTTCAAGGATTGATCCTTATATCATCCTGCTAAAGCCACTGCCCTGGATTTAGAATATTAGATCCCAATTTCTGATTTTCCTGCAGTTCTGCTATAAATGAACAGCTTTCCAGGTATACAGGTATTTAAACCTAGAAAGCAGCATCACTGAAGTAGCAGCAGAAGGGAGAGAGGTCTTGACCTGTTTATCTCTTGTTCTGCTACTACCAATACTCTCCCCTTAAACCTTTTACTTCTTCACATTTCATACACATCTAATGTGATCTAGTTTTGGAAAAGAACAGAAAATTCAGTGATAAAGCAGCTTAATATCCTGCAAGCCATAAAACTGGCTCCTCTACAGCTTAAATAATGAACAGGAAAGCCTTTCCTTGAGGAAATGGACTAAGCCTTTGTACAATCCCAGACGGGAGATACAGTCAAATAAAGCAATCAGATAAGGAAGTTCAGGTGGAGAATCCAGAACTAATTGGAGGTTTTTTACTGATTAAAAAAAAAAAGTTAAAAAATGGGTTTAGGACACAACCTTCAAGAACAGTCAACACTCACAACCCTATCTGTTGGCAGAGACAATGACATCTGAAGTAATGGGGAAAGATTTTCTGTTATTCTATCATACTATTTTTGTTCACACATATATTTGAATGACCATTGCTCTCTTCAATCCCTTTTTCTTCCTGAACACCCCAAAAGGAACAAGGAGCACTAATTTATGTATACTTGTAAGACTAACAGTTTGCCAAAGAAGACATCAGAAAAACAGATTCCTCCACTAGAACTCTTTGACCCATTCCAATAGGAAGCTGTTCAGTGATTGAAGTAGTTGATTTCTCCACTAGTGTTCTTCAACAGCATGTGTGACCAAAGGTTCTCTGATGTGTGAACCGGGGAAACACTTCTTGGCAAGAAAATGTCTCTGCTGTTAATTTAGTTGTACTACTAATTTGATTACCTTGAGCTTAAAATAAAGATCGTAAGCAGATGTATGACATAATTAAAAAATGCAGTCAGTTAATTTGTAGGATTATTTTGTCATGCTTGTCATTTCAGCATAGCAAAACATGCTTTTTATAGGAACCACTGAAAATTGGACTAGAAGAGCCTTGGTCAGTAACATAGACAAGAAAATTTTAGAACCATTTCTGAAGTTTCATCAGTGTTTACAAATGGAATTTGGAGTAAATCCAAGCCTGCAATATGCTTTGAATATACCTTTGCTATCAGAAATGCTATTTCTCTTATTGCTTATTCATCACACTACGTTTTACTCCTCCACGAACATTTACTGGAATTCCAAGAAACAACATACCTTTACTCCATTTTAGTTTAATACTGCCAGTGTTACTATCTGCTTCTTAGGAAACACAGTATAACTGAATCTAACCATTCATCAATATTTAATTTCATCTTCTCTCTGTAGATGAAATATGTCAGTGTCTGTACACAATACAGTTTTCAGTAAACTAATATCTAAAAGCAGTGAAAGTCTTCACTTCAGCTAAGTCAGCCTCCATGTCAGCAAATTTTAAAAATTCTTCAAGCTTCCTGTCTTTATAAAACAATTAAGCAGAGATAATTGCGGAATATGTGCTCTGTCTAGGTACATATCTTCATTTTTAAGTCAGTCATGTTAAAAAATAACAAACTTTGCCAATCATTACTGCAGTTCAGAATTTATTTATTTGAGATTCTTGAATAGATATTGAAAGGTATTATCCAAGTGAATGAGTCACACTAAAAACTCAGTATCAAAAGTGTTGACTGTCCTTAAAATCAGAGCTGATGTGATGTGTTCCAAGGGTCTGCTTGCTCTTTCTAATCAACTTTTCATATGCAATAATCAACATAGTTATTAACGTGCATCTTCTGGTGTTGTCTGTTGCCAAATAACTGTAATTGGCATAAATAATCTTCAGAATGTGAAACAGTATTTGGACATGCATAATTCTCAGAAAATATTTTTTGTAGAGATAGAAGTAGGTAGAATTGGTACTGTAACCTTTTCTAATTTGCCTCTGCTAGCATCATTCTTAACTTCCTTTGACAATTGCCAGGCTCTAGCCATTTTTGCACTCTCCTTGGGGGCTGACAGTTTTATGACTTCTTGTAATCAATTTTCATTCAAATCAGGGCTCAATTGCAGTGCCTGAATGGCAGTTTTGCATCATGAAGCCTTCACCCAAGCAACAGTAACATTTTCTCTGAATTACTTCCAAAAGTCAGAGCTGCTAAAGAGTTGAGGAAAACACACTTGGACAAGGATTTGCTAAGCATGAGAGATGGCCCGCAGAGTAATTAGATTTGTAGATTTAGAAAAGCGACAAGGCTGGTGAGGGGGCTGGAGNGGATGGATGCGTTACGCAGGGACATAGTTTTGTGTTTTATAGGAATGATTGGACTTGATGATCCTGGAGGTCTTTTCAACCAAGTGATTCTACGATTCTGTATTAAAATAATAGCATGCATTTCCCTGACACGAACTTCCAAGAAAATTTTCATGTCAGCATGGAAAAAGTTTGATAAAAATAATTAGGTTAGCTGAAGAGAGGAAGGTGATGTTTCCTATAGTTCTGTTGCTATTAACTTGTTGGGCTTTTTCCATACTTATATTTTCAACTCAGGTATGGCTGCACTAGGCTTGAAAAACAAGAATAATCGAGGTCACGGTAAGTACACTGATAGTAAGTGTACAGTATATAGGGAGCACTGACCAGCATGTAGCTGCATCACAACAGTTCAACGAGTCATCTCACTCCTAAAAATGCACTGTTTTCAAAATCACTAGTGATGTATACTCTTTTTTTTACTTTGTGACTTTATTTGTCTTACTTAGAATATTGCTGTACCAAATCATCGTCTGATAGTAATATACAGTGGTAATAACTCCAGACTGGGATTCCATTGCACTAGAAGCTAGACAGAACAAGACTGCTTCCTACCCCCAAAAAATCACATCTGAATCATGGATGGTAGCTGCACTCAAAATATAATTATGGGACAAGCACAGAGAAACCCACTAATATCAGCACACACAGGCCTAAGTCATCCCATGCAAACTCCAGTTTCTTGTCTTGTCAGTGTCTAGAAGGATCAGCAACAGTCATTCAGATCAGTGAGCAGGCACCGAGGTCTCTGACTGTTACAAAAGCATGATAAGATAATGGCCTCAGCTCTTTATCTTGCCCAAGTCATTCCATACAGACTCCAGTTTCTGGTCTTCTCAGTGTTTAGAAGTTTCAGCAGCAGTCATGGCAGGTACAGAGGGCTGTGACTGATATGAAGGCATAATGAGATAAATGCCCTAGCTCTTTGTCTTGGCCCTAAACAGCCTACCACTGTGTAGAGAGCCAGGCTGCCTACAGTGGCAATGTGAGCTATTGCAGTTTACAAAGAGCTTAAGCAAATAAATCAGCACCAGTTTTGATTGCTTGATTTGTGTCAACCTCTTAACTTCCAACAAGTCCTGTAGCAGCCTATGATACCACACAAACTCTTACAATTTCTCCTTTTTGTATATCAGAGAGACAGTTCTAAGAAATATGAGCACCTGCAGTCACTCAGTTAGGATACATTCAGATGACTGAAGTTTGGAGAGAACTCTTATTCCCAAGCACTGTGCTTACAGTCTTTTGCCAAGAGATAATGCCAGCAACGACTTACTACCACTACTTCACTTTCCAGTATTCAGCTTGGAATTACATTACTGCAGTGTTTTCAGATAATGCATACTACTGCAAAAACTCGCAGGCAGTAAGTGAATGCTTCAAGTGTTTGGCTTTACCCCCGCCCATAAAATAAAATAAATTAGATATAAACTGGTCCTGGGGTGATTTTTTTTTGTGTTTTTTTTTTTTACTTTTGGCATGTGTTTGACTTAAATTGTAAAAAAAAAAAATCACCCTCCACAGACAGAAAGGCTTCTGTCACATGTTTTATGAACATACAAGAAAATTTCTCAAAGGAAAGCCTGTGAACCACCATGAAATTCCTACATGAAAGCAAGGTCCCTTTTGGAAGATTCCTGTATCCAGTAAAATTTGGTACATCTAAAGAGTTTCTTTAAAAACTCCCCTCTATCAAATTTACAAATAATTTTATTCTGCCATCTACCTCCTAAAATGGAAAGAAAAGCCAGGAACCCCACAAGCCTGCAGCCCTGCACTTGTTTAAGTATTCTAGTTATTTCTTTGCACTAATTATTTAGCAATGATCATGCATTTGGACCAGCTTTCAACACAAAACTTTGCCACAGAGAAAAGATTCTTGGCCACTTCCACAGTTGATCTAAGTCAATATTACTAATCATGGTGAAACTATAACAAGTTACATTGCTATAGATTAAATGTAGTTATGGAAGCCACTTAAAGATGGGAAGCATCTCATACTTTCTTCTCTAAGTAGTTCACCTGAACTGATGGAATAAAACCAAATCCTCTTTATGATATGGATCTGGGGAGGGATTAAAGTTGTGCAAAGGTTACTAGCCTGTAATGTCTCACAGTACATTGAAATTAGACACAATAGAGTCCAACCATGAGATGTTTGCTGTGTCAGTAACAGGCAAGCTGTGGTAGCTGTCAATTCCAGGTGTTTTACAATATTACCTGAAGCACATATCCCTTCCTTCCTCCTTAAGATGTTCAGAGGAAGAGTAGCACATCACATTGGTAGAATCATAGAATTGCTTGGTTAGCAATGACCAGTGAAACCATCGAGTCCAACCATTCATCTCCCCTACTAAACCATATCCATGAGCACCTCATCTACCCACCTTTTAAATACCTCCAGGGATGGTGACTCAACTACATCCCTGGGCAGCTTGTTCCAATGCCTGACAGCAAATTTTTCCTGATGCCTAATATGCAGCACTCAAGTGCAGTGTGAGTCCATTTGCTTTCAACCTGTCACCTGTTACTGGGAGGAAGAGACCAACATCCACCTCTCTACAACCTCTTTTGAGGTAGTTATAGACAATGATAAGGTCCCCCCTCAGCTTTCTTTTCTCCAGGTTAAACAACTCCAGTTCCTTCAGTTGCCTGTCATAAGGCTTGTCTCCAGCCTCTTCACCTGCTTTGTTGTCCTCCTCTGGACACACTCCAGTGTCTCAATGACCTCCTTACTGTGAAGGCCCTAAAACTGAACACAGTATTCAAAGTACAAGAATGACCTTCTTACCGTGAGGGCCCTAAAACTGAACACAGTATTCAAAGTACAATAAAAGCTCCAGTAATTCAGGTTCAAAACTTGGTTCAGTAAAACTCACTATGCACTTGCTCTCAGGAACAGCTTTGTGGCAAGGCTCATTTCCAAATCCAAAGAAAAACAGGTAGTTAACTTTCTTAGTTTGCTTCCATAAGCCTTTAGAGAAACCAGCTAAGATCACACTGCCATTAAGATGACCAGTATATACTAGGAAGCTTGTCCCTTTAAACCATGTAATCTGTGTGGACCAGATGAATAGTGAAATGACTCAATGGTTTCTACTCTGTTGCTTCAAAACTAAAATGCTCTGAGTACGCTTTTCTCTTACACATCTGTGGAAAATTAACCTCCACAAGCAGGTACAATAGGCTGCTGTTGCCTCACACATGAAAATTGGTGGTCATCGAATAAAGGTTTCATTTCCAGCTGCGGCTCTGCAGCTTTTATTTTTAAAAATAAAACACTTTCTGGAGAGTGTAATTGCTACAGAGAAATTACACGAGAGGCCAGAGGAAGATACCTCTTATGATGAATTTCTCCAATCAGATTAAAAAAAAAATTTGTACTGAAAATTAAAAATTTTAATACTAGTCAAACTATGGCTTGGTTACCTAATTACCAAAAGTAAATGCCAAAGGGTGCTGTAGTTGATGTAAGCAGTTTCACATTATAATAATCGTGCATTTCCCTAAGTCCTCAGTTCATGCTTACTAAAATATTTTAAAACTTTCAGGAAGTAGATGTAAGAAAAGTAAAGTACTTGTCTTCATTCACTGTCTAGTGAAGTAGATATTGTATTTCAAAAATTTGCTAATGTTTTGGATGTGGTTTTTCTAGCTTTGTTCTTTCTTTCCTTGACACTACATTTGAATGCTTCCCTTTAGTGCATCTTTCTGATACACAGAGGACAGAAAGAACATGCCTTAAATTCACAAATACATCTCATATGAAAGTAGAACTCAACCAGGAAAACAAACGTGGGTTTTAGTTTGCATTCATTTGCAGTCACATGTATGAATGAAAAACATCGAATGCACAGATATTAAAAATCTGACCCTAATTTGACTCTTCTTCTGGAATGTTAAAATATGGGATCACTGAATTACATTTTATTTGTTAATTTTCACAGGAACAACTGTGAATCAAAGGACGCCCTAACGATCTGAAGAGGAATGTAAGCAATGTGGCATTGCCAGACATAGGTCTTTGTGACCTAGGGTCTATGAGATTGATGCAGGAACCAGTCACAACTTCTGTTTTGACACCGATCTCAGAAACTTTCCATTACTGAAGACACCATTATATAAAAGCAGTGTTTAAATCAATGTTTTTCCAATAAAATGATACTTAACTGAGATTTAAGCTTTACGTGGAACCTATTTGCTTCAACTTTTCTGTCAGCAAAAAATAAAGTGTTACAATAAGGGAAAGACATGCCACCATGATTTTTTAGCTAGAACAAATGCACTAAAATCTCCTTAGTGACTTTTTTATGAAACATCAAAACCCAAACTCCTTAAATTATTTTCCTTTTATTTGGAGTCATACGAATTCAAAAAGGATTCCAAGTTTCATTGTCTTCCACAAATCTTTTACAATTTGATAGAGACACAAGAGAATTCAGACACTTTAGACACAACTAAAAGCCACAACAAGTTTGTAACAGGACCTGCTGCTTTCTGGGAAAAGTATGTTAGTCTAGTTTCCCACCACTCCTTGTCAGTGAAATAAATATGTTTCAAGCACAGAACGAAAACTCTTAACTCACTTCTGTGGCTGGGTGTGGTTATTATCAGTACTGCTACAGATTGCTGCAAATTATCTTACTGTCCATTGAGTCTAGGCTACTACCGGTCTCTCCACATATTTGTGAAAAATAGTCCTTAAGGAAGAGCATTCACAAATTAAAAAAGCAAAACTGCAGCGTGGAAGAAAAATAAAATAGAATATTCCAGTTGGAAAGGACCTACAATGGTCATCTAAATCTACCTGCCTGATCATTTCAGGGCTGACCAAGTTAAGAGAAATGTCCAAATGCTTCTTAAACACTGATAGGCTTGAGGCATCAATCACCCCTCTGGGAAGCCTGTTCTAATTTTTGAACACCCTCTCAGTAAATATCATCCTTATTTCAGAATAAATAATTGGACACAAACAGCTTAAGAGACAAACCTGCAATGAAATTCAAGCGCCTAATATTCATTAAACTCCCAATAGGAGCTATTTGTCTAAACCCTTTTACTGGACTTGGCCTGCATACTGCAGGTCACACAGACTGTCACAGAGTTATGAGCTGAAGTCATGCCATTCAGATCTTTCCGTGTCACATTAACCACACAGACTTATCCTTGTGTGTGTATATATAACATCAACAATTATTTCATTGCTATAAAAGGAGGATAAAGGATGTGGGTTGGATCCCTTCCTGAAGCATCTCAAATTCCCAACTAATATGACTTTTCCTAAATGTATAACTTCATATCAAATCCAAAGCCATTCAGTGACATAAATGCCACACCTATCAATGCCAGAATTGCTTATGGCTTGAATTTCTTCCATCTACAGCTAGTCACAAACCTGCAACATGTGGTCCTAAATGAGGGCAACAGCAGTTACTGCCAAGACAGTATACACATCTTCCTGTTGGCTACCTTTGCTTTCCAATTTGTATGCTCTGGTTATGCATAAGGCCTTCATTTTTCAAAGAACATGGGTATACAAGAAATCATTGTCCAAACCTACTGACAAATTCAAGCATCAATGACTAATTAGGACCACGTGAGTTGGATTTGACAGATTATTGGTTTTAAATCACTGAAAAGAACATTATAGTATGACAAACTTTGAAAACACTGATAGAAAACTAGCCCATACTTTCTATATATTGCCATCAAGTGGAGTTAAACATACTATTCCTAAAGCCTAAAAAACCCCACTGTTTAATACATGTCTATTAAAAATGCATTTAAAAAGTTAAGTTTGGCATCAGATTGCCAATGAAACATAGGTCCAAGTGCCTGTGTTACCTGCCGAACAGAATGATGCAAACATAACCACTATTCTGGCAATAACAAGGCATTTGACAAATCAAAGAATCATGAAATAGTTTGGATTGGAAGGGACCTTAAAGATCATCCAGTTCCAACCCCTCTGCCATGGGCAGGGATACTCCCACTTGATCAGGCTGCTCAAGGCCCCATCCAACCTGGCCTTAAACACCTCCAGGAATGGGGCAGCCACTGCTTCCCTGGGCAACCTGTGGCAGTGTCTCACCACTCTCATGGTGAAGAATTTCCTCCTTATGTCTAGTCTAAATCTGCCCCTCTCCAGTTTATAGCCATTGCCCCTACAAAGAGTACAGATTAATTCCCACTATGCAGATTTTATTTGCATGCTCTGTTAGAGCTTTACTTCTGCTTCATCTCCTCTTGCTTCAACTTTTTGCTGCTGTAGAACTTATCATGACCCCTTTGCAAGCATTTTGGAACTCTTCCACTTCTCAAGATGCACCTCACCTCTGCTCTGCTCAGCTGATGCAACGGCATTCAGCTGTGTGGAATCAGCAGTAACTCATTCCTCTTTACACCTGGTGTCTATTAAAATGTTTCACTGCATAATGTAGGAAAAATAAAGCAAGGATTTTTTAGGGTGTCAATCATCGGTAGCGTGCCCAGGTGGCCAAGAAGGCCAATGGCATCTTGGCCTGTATCAGAAACGGTGTGACCAGCAGGTCCAGGGAGGTTATTCTTCCTCTGTACTCGGCACTGGTGAGACCGCTCCTTGAATCCTGTGTTCAGTTCTGGGCCCCTCACCACAAGAAGGATGTTGAGGCTCTGGAGTGAGTCCAGAGAAGAGCAATGAA
>WAAB01001374.1:17777-87026 GCA_013389865.1 Piaya cayana
CCAGGGATGATTTAGGCTAGACATTAGGAAAAAATTTTCACAGAAAGTGTCATTGGGCATTGGAACAGGCTGCCCGGGAAGGTTGTTGATTCACCTTCCCTGAAGGTGTTTAAGGCACGGGTGGACAAGGTGCTGAGGGGCATGGTTTAGTGTTTGATAGGAACGGTCGGACTCGATGATCCAGGTGGTCTCTTCCAACCTGGTTGTTCTATGATTCTATGATTAGTATTTCCAAGAAAAATCAACTATCACATAATGAGGTATAGGCAAATAGGAGGTGATCGAGCTCTTCTTCAAAGAAGTATTTCAGAAACCTTAGGTGAATCCTAAATGGACTTAAAATCATTTGAATTATATTGTTATGTTCATTAGGCGGATATTTAAGACCCAGCTGTTGGTATTGCTTCTGTATTTTTCCCGAAGCTGGCATTTTTGCAGCAAGACTGTAGGTGGCACTAGCTCTACAGTTATTTATTTCATCTTATTCCCTCTTGCAAATGCTTTCAGCTGTTAAAGAAAAACCCAAGTAAACAAACAAAAAAAAATCAAGAGAAGGAAGAAGTACTCCCTCTTTGGTTGTCAAAATTCTAGGATGCAAAATTTTCTCATTTCAAAATACTGTATTTCCCCTCTCACAGGAATTGGATCAGGCTAAAGGTCTAAATGAGTAGAATTAGCACTCTTTGGGGCATGCTGCTACATTCAGGTTTCTCAGGGGAGGGAGGTATGTTGTAATTTCTTCAGAAAGTAATTTTTGGTTGGATTTTTAACAGTTTTGTGGGCTTATTTTGGTGCCTAAAATAATACTGTACAGTTTTCTTTTAAAATCACATAATTCTACTTTTTTTAATATTGGACAAGTGGCAAGAGCTAAAATAGGCATTAAAAATCTCTTTAAATGATAAAATTTAGTTTTCTGGCTTGAGATTCAACATTCAGGGTGAAGACAGTGAGAAACCCAGACTGATGGTAAAAAGTGGATAGTACATACTGAGTTGTCCAGGTTTGGCCTGGCTGCCAGAGGGTTGAAACTAATAAGACTAAACTAAACTCAAATTAAATCCTTGCTAAATTATTTAATTAGCTCAATACAGTTAAGATGCAACCCAGCTATCGCATGTGATTAATATATTTTTGTATATGTACTTATACAAAGAGCATTATGGTTGGGATGTTATCATATCAGAAACTTGACAACAAGATTGTGAGCATTCAGGTAGGCTATAAATCGTTATTTCATGTACCCACACCTCTACCTTATCCAAATACACTATGACTGCTTTTATCTACCTGATAGCATCTTTTCTTCCTCCTCCTCCAAGTCACAGTTCACTAGATGAGCAGTGATATCTTTTCCTATTTTTCTTGCTCTACATGTGTTCCCATACCTTGTTCAGTGAAACCTATTAGAATTTGAGCTGGAGGCAATGTTGATTTGCCCGTGGCGCTTTTTTATGTTCCTTCCTCCTTTATGTTATTCATCCCTACAACAAACAAAAACCCAAATACCAACATTAATAGGAATAACCTCCAATCACCTTTTGACTTGGTCCCTGCCAAGCAAAGGACATGGCCAAAGCACAGCAAGGTTTAAAGCTGCAGCCAAGCTATATGTAACTCTAATATTAGGGCAGCCACTGCTTCCCTCTCCCATAGTCTTGACTAAATATTTGTTGATGCTGTTTATGTATTCATTTGGCTTAGTATCAATGTCTTTTATGAAGACATCATTGATTTATTCTGTTAAGAATTGTAACTAATCTTGAGAGCAGAGTTTTAGGGACAGTTCTGTTAAGGCTAGTTTTATATTAAAACAAAGGGAAGAACAATGCAGCAAAAAAAGTATAACTTGCCACTAGGAAAACAACAGCTACCAATGCTTAATACTTGTATCTGTATTGGCAAAGTGAAATGGTTTGCATCAAACTGTATGAACTCACTGCTGCCTTCAGCACTGAAGGTAGCTCCCATACCTGTAAACAAGATTATAGCATATGTAGGGTAGGAATCTCTGATTATTTTTACCCTTTGCACCAAGTTTATCTATGTGGATTATTGCCTACTGTACATGTTATACAATTAATCTTACAATGAATCCAACTAGTGGATTGCTGATTTCATAAACCTACTGGATTTTGTGTTCTGTATGTAGTCTCTGAACTGAGAGTAATTTTAGGTCTTTTAAGAATATTATTTTGGTTTGACAGTAAATATCCATTTCAGAACAATGAAAATAGGTGAATTTACCTGGAAGAGCTATAAAGCAACAACTCTGTGGCCTTTATTGTCTTAAAGTAAGAATTTAGGAGTCTCTCTTTATAAGCTTATGAAGGAAACACTATGACACAACAACAATGGGATCATGTTTAACAAGGCCAAGTTCAGAGTCCTGCACTTGGGACACAAAAACCCTGTGCAGAGCTACAGGCTTGGGGATGAGTGGCTGGGAAACTGCCTGGCACAGAAAGACCTGGGGGTGTTGGTTGACAGCTGACTGAACATGAGTTAGCAGTGTGCCCAGGTGGCCAAGAAAGGCAATAGCAGCTCGGCTTGTTCCAGAAACGGCGTGGCCAGCAGGATCATGGAAGTGATTTTACCCCTATACTCTGCACTGGTGAGGCTGCATCTTGAATACTGTGTTCAGTTTTGGGCTCCTCACTATAAAAAAGACATTGAGGCTCTGGAGCGAGTCCAGAGATGAGCAACGAAGCTGGTGAAGGGGCTGGAGAACAAGTCTTATGAGGAGCAACTGAGGGAGCTGGGGTTTTTTAGCCTGGAGAAGAGGAGGCTGAGGGGAGACCTCATTGCTCTCTATAGTTATCTAAAAGAATGTTGTACAGAGGTGGGCATTGGTCTCTTCTCCCAAGTGACAGGTGATACAACAAAAGGGAACGGCCGTAAGCTGTGTCAGAGGAAGTTTAGATTGGACCTTAGAAAAATATTCTTCACAGAAAGGCTTATCAAGCTCTGGCAGAGGCTGCCCAGGGAGGTGGTTGAGTCCCCATCCCTGAAGGCATTTAAAAGATGGGTAGATTAGGTGCCTGGGGATATGACTTAGTAGTGGACAGGTATGGTTGCAGTTGATGATCTCAAAGGTCTTTTCCAACCTAATGATTCTACAATTCTATGAACTCTGGCTACAGCCCAGTTTGTGGATAGTGGATCACCTCCTTCAGTGTCCAGCAAAGGAAATACCAAAATCTGTTAGCTTTTGGCATATTGGCATTTGTGGTGAGGAAGACTTTGGTCAGGTCCTCAGCTGAAGCAACTAGAGGACTAGGATCCTTAGGCATGGTGTGACATGCACTTGCTATAACCTCTCACATTTTACACAGTCACTTCCCAACAACTTTCAAACTTTCCTTCTGATGTCATTTCCTCAGCTGGATATTGAAGCTAGTTCTGCAAATCTGACTGGTTCTGCCGGTAGCACTAAGGACATTTCAGAAAACAATATATGGAGGTTCTGCTTTCTGGTTTTCTACATCACAGCCTAAATTTAACTGCAGAACCTCCCTATGTCACTGTTACCCATTTTACCACAAGAGTCAGTTCCACTCTAGCATTTGTCAAAACCTGTCTGTATAGCTAGAAACAAAATGCCCTGCCTTTGCACTTAATAGATAACTCATAATACAGTCTTTTACAGACTCAAAGTCGGTTATCCATTTGTCCCAACAAGCAGACTATCAAATCACTCTGCATTACACTGGTCCCACTGTCACTGAAACATGTAGGCTCACTTCCTTCAATTGCTCTACTCATTTTCCAGGTTGAGAGACTTTCCCTGGACACAAGCTTGCTGTGCTTGTCTTCAGTGCTTCACTTCTCGTGAATGTTGTTGACACACAGTCTTTAACTCACAAGGTACAGACTCTCTCTTCTAGGAGTCAGCATCACAATTTAACATTCTCTGTACAGTCATAAATCCTTCAGGAGCTTAAATATACTGCTTCCCACAGAATCACAAAGTACATTAACTCTTCAGAAACAGAAAGGCTTTGAAAAAGATTTCTCCTTGCACCACACATTTTCTCTAGGAAAAAAGAAAAAAAGAAAAAAAAAAGAAGAGGAAGAAAAAGAGAAAGACATTTACAGGTCTTGAGGTAAAAGAGAAAACAGATGACAGCACTGAAAACTACACACCTTTACTCAGTCACACCCTTTTGTTAAGTGTCTCAGAGATTCCACATAGAAAGAAATAAACCAGGATATTTTCTGTTATATTACCGTCTTCCTGATAAATCATACACTGTAGCAGCTGGAGAAAACTAGACTTTCAAGTACCATTAGGGCTCTTCAGGTACTCTGTCATAGGCCTTCTATCGGGTAATGAGATCTTCATCAAGTGACTTAAAAGCCAATATGCATTTACTGGTACCTCTAAGCAGATTGTTTTTTCCTCTGTGGTAATCTATTTAACTTTTAGAAAGCTGGTTTTTTAAGAGTAATTTCCTTAACCCTGTAACCTTCTGTTTGTACTACAATTCTTTGGCATTTAGTTCTGCTGTGGAAAACCTTCACACAGTGGCAACTGTACCCAGTTGTCTGTGTGGGTTAGTATTTAATGTGATGGATTAGATGGAAATCCACTGGGGCTTTTTATGTTTGTTCTGTGTCAAGTTTGCCTCCTTTCTTCTGAGGCCAGGACAAGACACGGATAAATATTGATTCCACTTACTCAGAATTTCCTCTGTATTTTTTCCCTTCGGTATTCATTAAAAAAGTTTAGATTGATGTAGGAAGTCTGACGTCCTACCTAGGTTTTTTTACATCCGTTTTAGCAAGTCAGGATATTCCAGAGCTGCTGTTCACTACTTAGGAGAAGGCCTTCCCTAACAAATATCTGAAGTAAATATTACCCATTCTGGAAATTTTGAGGATTGTTCAAATTGTCAAGTGTCTTTTAAGCTAGATGTTTAAAACAGAATACATCTATTTCTTCTACAGATTTTAGGGCAGGACTCAGTTTTGAGTGGTCTGTATTAACTAGATGTGAATTTTCGGCATCCATCACTCATACTTTTTTCCATTGTGTCTGTTCTTTAATATGCCTTTCAAGTGTTTCCATGGAAGCCTAAGTGGAAAATATTTCGAACTCAAAATCAATAGGATCTCTCCTTTCTAGAAATAGCCAGTGAGAATCTGGCAAAGTATTCTGTTGATTTCATGTATTTTAAACAGAGTCTAGCTCAGACCCTGATAGCAGTCTTGGCCCAGAAACACATGCAGGAGTTAAAAGGAGTCAGAACTGACTTTTTAATTATTTTTCATAATGATATGGCTTTGATATATGCATTGAAAAAGAGGCACTTTGCATCGCTATTAAGAGAACTTCATAACAAACATAATAAATCTAAATAGCTGTGTTTTTTTCTGTTAAGGTGATGAAACAGAAACACTTGTGGTTGGTTTTGGCCCCTGGGTAAAGAACTGTAACAGGTTTGGGCATGCACTGCATACGATCAGGCTTCTCTACAGAAATCTCTGACCTGTTCTGCTAAAGATATGAATCACAGTCTGAGAAACACTGCTGGAATCCTCAGAAAAACATGAGACTCGTAACAGTTTGAGGTGATGGTGTCCTCATTTGTAGCGCTACTCGATTATTTCCTGACTTTACATTATGACAAGCCATGCAGATATTTCACTCTGGTGGGGGAAAGGAGAGGAAGACCATCAATGACTTCAGGAATATTTTTCTTCTAAAATGGGTGAGGATGAGGGGAATTCTTCTGTTTCAGTAACATCAAAGAACTAATAAATGCCTGAGATGCAATGGTGTCTGACAGTTTCAGGTCAGACTGGATGAAAGTTAGTAGGGGTGGACTTTTAAAGTAGGTCATTGTGATAAAGGCATCAAGAGTTTTGTAGCTCAGTAGTCTAGTTTCCAGGTTTACCTCCCTGCTCTGCGCTTCTCTTTCAACTTGTGCTGTTCATCTGCAAAACATCTTCTGAAGAGGGAATCACTAGCTTCATTTTCAGGGAGCCAGTATTTTTCAGCTAGAGATGTGACTTTATCACATAAAATATTGATAAAGAGTGGAAGATGAGTCATATGTATTTTGATTAAATCTGTCCCTGCCCTTTCCAGTTTCAAGTTTATTCAAGACTCTTTCAAGGTTTTAAAGCCACTCTTCTAAAAGGCACAGCTTAATGAAACTGTTGGCAGATCAGGAAACTGACTTGTAGGAGCTGTTCAGTTTTAATGCTTCACACAACAAGTGCTTCATGCAAGCTGAAGGGAAAAAAAAAAAGCACATATACATCACACTACTGCATGTCAGTGGAGGGCCAAATAAGAATAAGTGTTTTGCTATTTAAGTCAGCAAAACCAGGATTTGGGGATTTGATTGGAAAATGGAAAATAATTTAAGGGTTACAGGCAATAAAGCTATTACCTTTACTTAAATTCTTCCGCCCTTTTCTCCAGCCTTTAACATAAACATTCACAGTTTCTATTCTCTGAAGTTACACTGGTAGTCTACATAGAGATCCCATATTCTGAGACCTTTGCTCTAAACACAAGTTTGTCTTCATATTATGAATGGGGCAGATTATATCACTAGTACTGATAACCTATCGATGAGAATTTGTTAGTAAGAGATTATTTTCGGTTCATAAGTTTAACAAAATTTCTTTGCTTTCTATGAAAGTTGCCACACCAGGGCATCTCTATCAAGCTGAGTTGTTAGGACGGTGCTGCTCCAGGGAATTTAATGTCAAAGAGACTGCTTTCCATAGGATTCCATGAATGAAGCTGGGAGGATTGTAACAAACAAGCAGGTAACCGCTGGAAGAGACAGGATTATATTTTTATTCCTAACCAGGTAGTCTGTAGTGTCTCCTCTTCTGTGCCCAAATTACTGTGTGATGCTAGTCACATCACTTAAGCCAAACTTTTCACAGGTAGTCAGTGTTTCTAATTTTCTAAGCGTTTGACTTGGACAGTGAAGTCCGATTGCAGAAGTACTAAAAACACATCAGCAACTGAAGTCAACGGGGGTAAATGTTTTGAAAATAGCAAATACTACACCAGTGCATCCAACTTTTCTAGTCAGGCAGGTCCTGTAGTATTGTCAAATGACAGATGAGTTTCTTCTATGGCACAACCACCTCCTGCAAGTATTGTCATGGGATGGAGAAAGACACAGTGGGCTCCAGGGCCACATGAGTTGTCTGGCTGTGGCACATATAGATTGTAACTGTGGGCATATTCATCTATCTAGTGATAAGAAGTATGGGGAAAGTGAGACTTACAGTGTTTCAGATTCATCCTAACGTTCATATTTTCATTCTTCATTTCTTTGGGCTTTTGTTCTGTATCTTTAAAATAAGTATAGCATCTTTATCACAAATACACCATTCCAACCTGTGTAGACCTTTGTCAGAATTCCAATAGACTCAGCTGGATGTATCCAGAAGCACGAATAAATTCTCCACAACACTCACCTTGCCTTCTTACAGACCAATATGCAGCTTGCAAAGGCAAGTCTTGCTTCAAGAAAATACTTGAACCGTTTTGCAGATGCTACCCAGCCCTGCTATTTACAGCCACATGAGCCCATTGTCAGAATGCTTTCCAAGTCTGTAGAGAAGGCAGAGATCCTTCCTCAGCTGCCAGCCCTACACCCAGGTAGGTCAACAAGAGTTTGCTGTTGATCTGAATACAAGCAGCACTGAGTTCTCACTATGCTATCTAAGGGAGTGTCTTTGGGTGCAGCCAGTTGTTGGCAGCACAATGTTTAAAGCTGGGAAGAGCTGTTATAAATACACCTAAGGGCTTAAACAGTAGTCTCATATTCCTATTTCGACGTCTAGGTAAACAGCAACATTTGAAGACTGAAATTCTATTTCCCTGCCCTTAAGAGAGAGAAAGTCACATGCACTTTCAGGTCAGGTCTCAGCAGTGCAAAGACCCTGAGCCTGTACAAATACTCATACCCAATGTTTTACAGCACTGTGTGGGGATTCTTAGCCTTGAAGGCAAGCAAAATAGCACCTAAGACAATGTACTTGGGTACAGCAACAGAATTGCAGTCATACCAATTCTGGCTTCAGTGATAGGATGTTTATTTATAGCATGAAAGCCTCTGCACCATGCTCTTGTACAGGACAGAGAAAGAATAAGACTGTCCCATTACCACCCAGGCATCGGCTTCCAATCAGCAAATCAAGAGGGGAACTGAGAAAGAAACTAGAATAAGGAGAACACTCTGCTTCCTCCACTACAATCTCTCATTGTTTTTCTTGTGTAGAGTACAAAACAGACTAAGGTTCCCCCTCCACTGAAACCATGCTCTGTCATGGGGCTCTTTCTTTTTATAACATACTCTCTTGCTTTCCATCAGCCTCTTGCATCTTATTGCAATCTTAGATGGCACCTGTACTATTTCTAATGTTCCAGCTTTAAGTACAGCATAGTTACCTAAAAGCAGTTTCTAGCCCTCAGCGCTCTAGAGCAAAGCGAGTACATAAGCTTTTATGAAAACAAATCCATGAGACAACTTGCCTTTCCTACTGCCCTCCAACAGTCTTTTATAATCTTGTATTTTTAGAAGGCCTGATCAATTTACTAGTGATTTATTTTAGATCACTGCTCACTGTTGTTAATTCCCCATCATTACAAAATTATAAATAAATTCCCTTAAATCCAAAGGATTTGCCTAAAAAGAATCACATCCATTTAAAAGATATCTTTTGACTGTCAATACTTTTGGGTTCTTAAAAGCAAATGTTATGCTTTCATGAAAACCTGAAAGAAAACTAGCCGTATATCCAGAGATTACAGGACTGAAATTTTAAGAATATCACAAATTATGGCAAAAGCTTAAAATTTACAAGAGAAACAGTTCAGGAAATAAGTTTTTCTACCAAGAGTTGACCAGAAGACTTAAATGAATCACTGCACGAGCTCAGACAGCTATGAAAGCATCACTTCGAGCTTCTGTAATCTGTTTTCCATTAGATATTTAGATGTTGAAAGTTCTGTGGCAGAGGAAGTATCTTCCCCATGTATTTGCACATTGCTTAGCTGTCTGGAACTTCATTTTCTTTTCTTTTCTTTTTTTTTACTGGGGCCTTAAAGATTGGTATAGCATAAAATAGCAGTAATACAAAGTCAAGTTAGCTAAATCCTGCTTTCTCTACAGAGTTAACTTTTTTTCTATCCAAAATGACCTCATAGATTGAACTGAGCATATACTTAATGAAAATGGCTATCAACAAAACAAAGCAACAATGTCAACAAGAATCAAACCCCTGTTCTAGTTTGCATTAGCTAACTGGGTGAAACATTGTTGAGGCTCTAAAGGTGTAGTCATGTAATGGGAAGAACTCCTGTCTTGTCGGAAAAAAGTGGGCCCCTGAACTGGGTTCTGACGGGTATAGTCAGATAAAAGTTAGAAGTATGTATCATTCAGATATGAAAACGACCATGAAGAGAAACCAACCCACGCATGTAGGAAATACTGATCATAGCGTAGTATTAACCATAATACAGGGAGTGTGGGTGGGAAGAGAAGGGAATGAATGCAGTGGACTGGTAAGAAGCTGCTGTCACTGAACACAAATGGCAGAAGCCCATACCTCTGCCTTTCATTGTCCAGCTGTACCGTTATGTGGCTGAGCAACAGAAGAGTGAATGACTCATGATCTGTACTAGGTCCAGATTCCAAAGAACTGACTGGTAGATCATCAGATTTATTACCAGAAAGCACATCTCTGAACCGTGACTCTGCTTGCTGTGGCAATTTGCTTCTGGCTCTAAAGTGTGTGTCCTTCGCGTTGTTACACTACTACATACCACTAATGGTCCTATAAATAGTTTCTATAAGCATAACCACTTATATCCTGAGAAAACACATACATACTGCGGTACAGTATTACACAGCTCAGCCTTTAATCCGAGGCTGGTAAGTAGGACTATCCTAGGCAACATTTTCAGAGTAGTCTGTACCTTTTGCATTAAGAAGATTCAGGGCCCCAGGGCAAGGTAGTCAGCTTGCAGCCTCTACAGTGCTTTGCCTAGCTCTTCCTTGAGAACAGCCTCCTTGCCCCAAGTTCATATGAAATACATAAGACACCATTTTCAATGCATCTGAGAGGTTTGCTGTGAAACACTCCTTGCTATCAGCCAGCATAAAAGGCTGGAAGGAGGCCTGACATAACATGGCCAAACTGAGGGGAAGCTTGGCTAACCATTCCAAAAACTTTGTGCATTCAATTGCGTTCTCTGCTTGGTTCTTTCCATGTCTTTAGGTAAGAGGTACCCTATAATGTAGGATAGCTGTAAGATTAAATGTTAAGCAGTCATATATGAAAACAAAGCTGATTATATCAGACCTAAAATTGTCATCATAATACCTAACGTGAGTGTTTCTGCCTAGATTAATATCTAAATTAATCAGCAGGGTTATTTCATGGAAGAAAAGATAAAAGTAGGCTCATAATTGTGTCAATCAGCAAGAAAACTAAAGGACTCTAGAAGAGAAAATTTATAAAAGGTAATCTGGTAACCTGTCTTCCATCCATTCAGATCTCTCCCATTTGGAGCACAGGACTGAACTAGCCTGTTAAATTATTTACCTCTTTCTGCATCCTATGCACAATGGCCAGCTATCACACAGAAATACAGGTTCACTTACACTCCTATTCAGATTAGCTTTTATCCCTAGTAATGCCCTGTTCAAGGTTTCATGATCACTTCTGTATTTTTTATAATTCTTCAACCTTACTTTTCTTGTTTACTTCTAGCTCCATCCAAAGGTTCCCCTTTCTTTATCAATTATACACATCAGCTGCATCTACAACCTTGTGGTGCTCTTATTTACATCTACCAAATCTATTTTTTCACCCCAACAACTAATAACTATCAAAATCTTCCCCTGCTTCAGCTCTGGCACTTTTACTCAAAGCACTAGAAATTTAATCTTTTAGCATAGTTACAGGTCTGAACCACTTAGGAGGTAATATGAGATCCCATATCTGATTTGTAATTCTGTAGCAAGCAACGTAACTACAGGAGACATGACATTGTTATAAGTTCTGCAAGGTGTTGCTGTGTCCACCAAAGAACTGATTAAATACATGATTAATTGAACCCGGGTCATCATCCGCCAGAAAATAGTAATGACAGAAAGTACTTCTATTGGATGGAGTAATGTGAGGAATCAACAGTATCATTGACTTCTAGACACTGCTCTAGCTGCAGGTCAAACTGCTAAGCTTTGCATATGTGCTTTCACTATTTAAAGGGTTTTTTAAATAGTTTCTATTGTTTATTTCATTAGAGGTCAAGATATATTTTGCCATGGAATGATGGTGTTGTCTGCAAAATATGGGGGTTTTTTAAAGTATATTGTCTTCTTATGCTCCTGGTGGATTCAAGTTACAGGAGACAACAGCAAAAGCAACAGCAAGTGTTATCTAAACACTTATAACCCCTAGGAGGACTGTGTATGAGACAGTCACTGCCTACCATCCAATGAAAATTAAGTTTTAAGTTAGAACTTCTGGGTCATACAGAAACAATGGTTTAGCCAGAAAGAAACTCGGATAGTGTGGCCTAGCAGGCCAATGAAGACATGCAACTGAAAGCTTTAGAAGGAAGTATCTCTCAGCAGCTATTTTAGATTTTCCCTTATCTCTTCCTGTTTTAGTATCAAAGCTTCTAGGTCAAAGAGAATGAAAAGATCCTGTCCTGATTCCAACAAATACTTCAGAAAGAGGGGGGAAAAATAAAGTTCAATTTTTTTTTTTCTAATTTGAGCATACAAATTAAAGTGAAGAATGATTATTTAAAAAATCTCCTCCAGTCTTACATGTTTATCAGTTTTGAGACACCCCTAGAGAAGTAAAGTTTAATTCTCAGAAATAATAGTTTGTTCCAAATGAGAAACTGTATTAGTTTCAGGATTAAAAAGTACTGACGTCAAAGATCTCTGACCTTTGAAAGGGTTCTGTACGCCCAAAACAAGCCTATCAGAGAACTGATGCAGCTCCATATTTGCAAGCTGATATTATCCAGGTACGGAAATAACTTTATGGCAACAGTGCAAACTTGTACCGTCCAGGGAAGAGGCACCACTGTGTCTCTGCTAATCACTCGCACCTGAGTCTATATTAACTGCCTAATTTCCCTACTGATTGGAAACTATATTATAGAAATAATTGCTCATTTGGCTGTTCAGGTGAGAATCCCATGTTTTAAAGCAGTTCATTTATTGAGCGTTCTCTGAACATAAATAACATTTATGTTATGATGTTGTTACAAGAGGGACAAGTTTATGTTTTCAATATAACTGAGAAGAGGATTTCTTTTAAAATCTACAAATTTGTAGAAGCTGATTAGGATTTCACAGGGAAAGCGAAGCCTGAGTACTTGATAATGTGTCCTTTTAAAATAAATCCATCAGGTAAGTCTCCTTAAGTTTTGGAACTTTTCCACCTTGTCTGATTTCCTGGTGCTTGTTCATACAGGTTTTGCCCTGGGAGCATGTCTTTGACTAGCTGTGACATGGTACCTTTCCTTTCAAATTATTCTTATTTTGAAGTACTTCTTGTATTTTAAGTCCATCAGGACTTCCTTCTTAAAGGACTTTGGGGTCCAATTTGCTTCTTGCTTTCTCTGCTTACTTCAGTGCACTTAATTCCACAGAAAATATTAATATTGGGTCTTGGGTGCACAGGAAGTATCCCCATTTAATAAGAAAAAACACATTTTACTCAGCAATGCTGAGTCATTTTCAATACCCAATTTGTATTGGGAAGAGAATGAGGAAATGCAATTTTAGAACTGCATCACAGCACATGAGTAGCAGTCCAAATAAAGGAAATTGCTCTCTTCACACATATGAATGTGTAACCTGTATGAGATTTCAGTTCTCTTATCAAGAGACAGAGAAAATACTTTACATTTCCAAGCTCCCTTTCATAGTCTCAGCGCGAATTTTAAATGAGTTTTCTGTCCCAACCCAGAGATAGGGCACAAAGTGTAACATTTGAATCTACTCCCTTTCCATGAGTGAAATCCACCAACATCTGGATAGCCTGGAATTGTTCAGCAGCAGTCTCCCTCTGACATTACTGGACTATACAGTGCTACAGATAAAGCTGTAAAGCTCTCTGGTGAGAATACCCTTTTCTTGTCCTAGTCAACAGGTGCTTTATGATTTGACCCCGTTTCATTTAACTCCACTTTTGCTCTGGATTAGAATTCCTTGCTTTAATGCAAGAATCAATAGTTGCATCATTCAGTTACAAGGCAGGTTTTTAAATCCCTTTTATAAATGATGATTTTTGTTAGTCCCCTTCAACTCAGAAATAAATACTCAGCATGAGTTCTATCTCATATGGCCTTAGCATCACAAAATCCCCCACAGATGCTTTTCAGATGTGCTGCTGAATCTCTGGGATAACACACAACAGGTGAACTACATTGACTGCTGACTTGAGATGCTCCTTGCTCTTAGCAAACCAGACATTTAGGAATCTGCATGAAGATGTCTGAACCTGAATATGTCACATAATATTTGCGCCAAATAAATGTGGCACTAGCTGACTTTTGTCAGCCTTGGTTAGACATGTCTAAGAAACTTGGTTACTGTTCTAACTTGGGTTTGAGTATTATGAAGATGAGCATATTATTGATAATTGGCACTGTTCAACCAAGTTAACCGCCCTGGGAGTTGGCGCTGCCAGAAGCTGTATAAATCCATAGGGAAATGGTGCTGTGCAGCCTGTACTTTCTGCTCAGAGATGTTTTCAAACATCAGGTGGCAATCAGCTAGTAAATTTCCCATTATAAAGTGCCCACAGAAGGCGGAAAACAACCAGGTGCTATGCTACAAGGTTTAAATCCATGCTGTATGCAGTTTCTCTTTCCTTCACAACTTTTTAGGGGTCAATCACCAAAACACACCAGCAGCCCCAGGTCACACAGAAGTGTGTGTCCCACAGATCTGTGGATCCAGATCCACAGAAGTGCCAAGGACATCACAGTGGGCCAAGCAATGTGGACAATGACAGTATTATTCCTGCGCCAATGGCAATTTCCCCGGGATGAAAAGGCTCACAGCAAAGCCTGCCTGCATCCCAGATGATAAACTGTATCCTTGGCTGTATCAAAAGAAGCTTAGTTAGCAGGGCAAGGGAGGTGATTCTGCCCCTCTGCTCTCCTCTTGTGAGATCCCACCTGCAGTATTGTGTCCAGTCCCGGAATCCCCAACATAAGAGGGATATGGAAGTGTTGGAATAGGCTCAGAGGGGGGCCACAAAGATGATCAGAGGGCTGGAGCACCTCCCATAGAAGGACAGGCTGAGAGAGTTGGGTTTGTTCACCCTGGAGAAGGCTCCAAGGAGACCTTATAGCAACATTCCAGTACCTGAAAGGGGTTGCAGGAAAGCTGGGGAGGAACTTTTTACAGGGCCTGAAGTGATAGGACGAGGGGGAAATGGCTTTAAATTGGAGGTGGGAAAGATTTAGCCCAGACATTACGAAGAAATTCTTCTCTATAACAGTGGTGAGGCACAGGTTGCCCAGGGAAGCTGTGGCTGCCCCATCCCTGGAGGTGTTCAGGGCCAGGTTGGATGGGGCTTTGAGCAGCCTGAGGTGGTGGCAGGTGTCCCTGCCCACGGCGGCGGGGCTGGAACTGGATGCGCTCTAAGGTCGCTTCTGTTCTTCGCCTCACGCGCTTCCCCCGGGCTCCAGCACCCGCGGGGCGGCGCCGGCGGGAGGCTCCGCTCCTCCCGCCCCTTCGAGCGTCAGCGGGAATTTCCAGCCAGGAAGCGGGGGGCGGGCGGATGCGAAGCGGCGGCCGGTGCCGCTCGGCTGCCCTCGGCGCGGCGCCCGCACCGGGGGAAAGTCCGCGCGGAGCCGGGTGCATGGGGCGGCGCTGAGACAACCCGCCGGCGGCAGCCGAGCCCTGCCCCGCACCCGGTGAGCCCACGGCGGACCCTGCACCGCTCAGCGCTGCCTGCTTGACTCCCTGCCTCGCCTGCCTGCCCTCCCTCTTCCCCTCTGACTCTCCTTCCTCTCCCCCCCGGCTCTCTCTTCCCTCTCCCCCTTGCCTCTTCTCTTCCGTCTCCCCCCTACCTCTCCTCCTCCCTCTCCCCCCCACCTCTCCTACCCCCTCTTCCCTCTCCTCTCCTTCTCTCTCTTTTCCCCACCTCTCCGTCTCCCTCTCCCTCCTCCCTCTCCTCTCCTCCTCCCCCTCTCCTCATCTCTCCTCCCTGTCCTCCCCTACTCTCCTTCTCCCTCTCCCCCCCTACCTGTCCTCCTCCCTCTCCCTCTTCCCCTCGGATCTCCCTTTCCCTCTCCCCCCCGGCTCTTCCTCTCTCCCCCTTCCCTCTCCCCCCTGCCCTTTCATTCCCCCCTCCTGCCTCCAGGTCGCTCCGAGGGGGCGGGCACCCCCTTCTTCCCGGTGCGGAGCTGCTGGGAAGGGCGATGGCCGCATCGTTTTCCTTTCCCTTGCGGGCGTGGGACGCTGCGTTCCCTTAGTGCGCGAACCGCCTCACGCCGCTTCTGTGATTTGGGGTTTCTAAAGCACCCAGTAAGGTGTTTGCGGCTGTGTTATAGGGGTCTTCCTAGCGGGGAAGGACTGGAAAGTGAAGTGAAAGAACTTCCCATCCCTGGAGGTGTTCAAGGCCAGGTTGGATGGGGCTTTTTGCTGCCTGATCTAGTGGGAGGTGTCCCTGCCCATGGCAGAGGGGTTGGAACTGGATGATCTTTAAGGACGCTTGCCACCCAAACCATTCTACGATTCTATGAACTTGCCAGGCCGACTTCTGCTGACCGCATAGTGGGTGAGGGTAGGCAGAGGAGGTGCTGCTTTCTTTGCTTTTGGTTTCGAAGGTGACAGAGCTGCCAACCCCGGGACGCAGTGCCCCAAAACAGCAGCCGGTTACCCCTGTCAGCTCTGTGTCCTGATATAAGAGTGTGTCCTGATATAAGAGCATTTTTTATCTCAGTCTTGGCCTCGTCTTGGCAGTTCTTAGGGTCACAGAGAGCGTGGATAAAGGTTTCTCACAAAGGGAGCAAGCAGTGAGGTTTTTAATGGCGATCTAGTGGTAAGTGAGCAAACTGAAATGTCCTTGCTATGACAAGGAGCATCATCAGATTAATGTTTTGCTTCGTTTGACCTTAAAAACAGGAATATTCAAATCCTCATCATCACAGTTATTTATTTATTCACCTGTTGATGCTATCTGGTTTGATGGTGACTTTGAAAAAGAAGCATTATTGACTTATTTTATGTGAGTGTAATATGAAGTAGTATTTCTGAACTGTAGTACAGATGAGGTATGTGTTATTTGGCCATTATCATAATGCTGTGTACTGCTATGTAATTTCATTCAAATAAGTAAATATGAGTGCCTGTAAGCATTTGCAGAGTAAGGCTGTATCAGCAAGGAATAGTCTGCTGCATTTCATCTTCCTATTTTAAAATGCTCAAAATTGTTGCTAAAGAGTAACATTTTAAAGGAAATAATTTTTTAAATGGCTTTAAACTGCCAATTATATTTGACATGTTTTGTGCTTTGGAAGGCCTTATTTAATTTCAGTGTTCGTAGAGAAAGGTAGGTAGTACTAAGTGTATGAATTCTCTGCCGTATCACATCGTGCTTACATGGAATCATGAAATAGTTTGGGTTAGAAAGGACCTTAAAGACCATCCAGTTCCAATCCCCTTGCCATGGGCAGGGACACCCTGCGATCTGCAGGGACAATGCTGTAAGGTGCAGCACCACCACTGTCAAACTTATAGCAGGGTTGAAAATACAGTGCTCTTCTTGACATCCAGAGTCTCTGTGCTATGAACTATCAACTTCTGAAATAGTTTTTCAGTCAAAGCGTTTTTCTTCTTTCAAAACAGAGTGTAGCTACCCATTCTAGGGAAGTGTTAACCCAGGCGTCATTCTAAGGCGTCATGCTGTCTGCAGTGTTTTGTAATCTACAGAAATGACTACAGTTTAATCAAGAAAACGAAAGAGGAAAAAGCAGTCTTAACTATCCAGAGGCGGTTCCTCTGTTCTGTAAACTTCCCTGGCTCAAGAATTTAACTGACAGTTATGCTGAAATGTTATTGCTAGGGTCTGCCACAGAGCATGGAGATTTCAAGGAAATTCAGTGCTGAAATACATACAAGATCTGTTAGATAATTTAATCTGAAATGTTAACCAGAAGGGAAGTGTCCTCTTTTTGCACCCTTCGTCTCTCTTTTTAAAGAAACGTCAGTCAGTGATGGAGTCATCAAAAATGAGATTATTTTCTCATTCAGGTAATGACTGTACTTTGAGTTGAAGTTGTAAAACTGAGGATGGCTTTGTATCACTTTCTGTCGCATTGTGTGCTTTTGAAAAGTAATGTAGCAGATAAACTTCATACCTGTAATCCTTTAGTTCAGCCAGAACCTTGGTAATGTTTTTGTAGTATATATTTTGAAATCAGAAAAACGTACTGGAAAAAAGTGTGCTGGGAGAGAGAAAAAGGGAATCTTGTGAGAAGGTGAAAAATTGACAGCGATTCTTCATTTATATGCCCGTTCTGAAACTTCCTGCTTCATTTATTGAAAAACAGCATTGTAATTGTTTCTCAGTTACTTTGTATTTGACTTCCAAATACATTTTAATAATCAATTTAAACTTACTATTTTCATTGAGGTGGCATTATGGGAATTCCATAATGGATACCTACAAATAAATATAACTGATGCAAATTGCCTAATTAATAGATTTTTGAGGTTTTTATGAAAACAGTACTCCTCCTTTTCATCATTTCAATGAATACACACAAACTCCAGAAATAAGTGCAGTTAGGAGGAATTCATGTTGTGCTGATCATTTCTGAATCTGGAAGGACAGGAACCAAGTTTGAAGGTGTATCAGTTTCTGTTCTCAAGGATGCTCTGTGCTGACTGGAAAGTTAAGTCTGCCTCAATAGTTACTTGCATAGAAAGCAAATTTCATTTTGAGGTCCCAAAGGTAACAGAAAGACTATTTTTTTACGAACTTACAGTTGGCTTTGTGAAGTAGCTAGTGATGAGAAAATTCTTAAACCTTCGGAGGTTCTGGTTAATTACTCTGTGTTTTCATAGATAGCTTAAAAATCTACTTGCTAAAACCTTCTCACTTTTTGGTGCTGTAAATATTTGCCAACTCTCAATACAAAAGTACTAATCTTACAACATGCTGATAGTTTTTCTGTGGTTCTCGGACACAGAAGAACACAGCTGTTATAAAACAAAGAGGAGAGAATGATTCAAGCAAATAATGAAAAAGAAAATCCTGGTCTTCGTCACTTTTAGGTCTGACGGGTTATTTTAAAAGTGAAAGTTGGAATTTGATGTCCTTTAAATAAGTTATGAACCTTTGTGAAGTGCTACGTTCCTGTGATCATAATTACAGTTGTCTTTAACTGTGCCCTTAGGTCAGTCAGGCACTAAGTTTGCATCTAATTTTGAGCATAGAAATAATTCAGTGCGTTGTCTCCAGTGTCTCTACACACATGTATTTTTGCTGAAACACTGTTAACAGTTTCGGAAGTAGGGCCTTAAACGATGTTTCAAGTTATTCAAGTGTCAAGGTAAAGTCCTTTGTTTCAGACTTAGGTGAAGCTGGCAAGGCCATGAGTGGGGAGGAAGCTACTATGGCTATTACTAGCACTTTTCCCCCCTTTTTACTTTAATATTCTGTGGAAAACAGTGCCAGATCTATTTTTCATCTCAATTTAAAATGCAGAATTAGCTAAACTAAAATACTTCTGCATTTTATTGCATCCTCCAAGCAAAATGTACCGGTATCAACAGATGAAGGACAAAGTAGGTCTGAGTTGTGTGGCATTGCTTTTTATCTTTGGGTTTGGGGTTTTTTGTTTATTTCATTTATGGATTGTATTTCTATCTGTTTAAACACTTCTGGTTAGATTTTAACACACAAATGAAGTAAGAACAAAGTAAGCAGATGTGTTGATGAGTCACATTAGTCTGAGCATTGTTCGTTGTATTTGTAGAAAATTGAGGCTGCATTAGAAAAAAAAGTGCCTTAGTAATCACTTTGCATCTGTGTATTTGAAATCTAGGATATAACTGTATGGTGTTTGACTCAGTTCTACCTGTTTGGTTCCACTTACTGTTGTTGTTTCTGTCATATTAAGTTTTCAATGGTTGTTGGAAACCAAAAGGACACTGAGAATTCCTTAGCTTACTTCTGTGATTGCAGTGAGAACAGCCCTTGCCTTTTGCTGAGTCCTCTTCTGCCACCTTTGTTTATCAAATGAGGGACTGTCTCTTCAGTAGGACCGTAGAACCTGTGTGAAAGTACCTGGTGATGCAGCAAACCTTGTGTAAACTGGGCTTCTGAAATTCTGAGTTTGCTTGTTATTTGCCTTCTTGGAAATGCTGTTCTTCCCTCCTCCCTTCCCCCAAGAGGAAAAGGTTTACTGTTTAATGATAGTTCATTACACTTAAGGCTTACAGAATGGTTACATGTGGCTTTTTAAGGTAAAATTTGATTTTGATGAGGAACTTTATGTCAACTAGCACTATTTCTAAAGAGTGTTCAGTGATTCTTTTGAATCTTTTAGAAAGAGGAAGAGGATTTTAGAGTTATGTTCAGATTAGTCCATATAGCATTATCACCCTATGTGGCTAAAATACAGTGCAGTTACTAGAATTCTTTTGCTGTGTTGAACCTCAGTATTTTGACATGTGCTTAGCATTATACAAATACTGGAGGATGTTTGCCATATATTTGAATATTGTTTATTCCTTTTGTTTAAGTTGCTTTGAATGTGTTTTAACAAACACACTCTAATTTTATTTTAACAGTACCCTGGAAAAACATTTTATATGTTTATGCCATCTTAGGGTTTCTTCTTGTCATATTAGTTCAGTATTTTGACATTTGGGAGAGGAATAAAACACACAAAAATTCTGTTTGTGAAGATACTTAATAAAACAACCATTCATGTAGCTCAGTTACTCTCTGCTAAGTGAATTTACTCATGCTATGAGTTATGTGGTGTAATAAATTTGAGTGTAGATTTCCTACAATAATTCTGCACCCAGTAATTGCAATAAAGAACATCATACTTCTGCAATTTCTTTAATAATTGTGATCAATTCTGAATTTTGTAGTTTTTATACTGTTATCCAGTGATGCCTTTGCTCATGACTGAAAATATTTGAAAATTTTAGCTTAAGCGGTTTTTTAATTTTAAAAAGTACACAGCCAGAACTCCTAGGTCCCACCCAACAGGAAATAATATAAGCAGACTTAATTAAGAACAAGAGGAGACAATTTGTGTTGTTACATTAGAAAAACAAATAGTGTAATTCTGAGTTATGTAGTGTTATTTCAGCTCAGCAGCTTACCAATGAGAAAAAGTCTGTGGAGAAAAGTACTGTCTTTGATAGAAATGCCTCTCTGCACTTTTCTCACTGTGTACTGAAAAATTATAACTCAAGTCTTTATTTGGAAATTACCATCTTTGTAGCAGCTGAAGGAAAGGGGGGAAAAATACAACTTCTGTATGCCGCTTTTGTGGAAATTGAGCATTGTTGACTTTTATACTGAGCATTCGGTTCTCTTTAAACAGTCCCCTAGACCCCCAGGTATTGAACCTGGGAATTAATCTGAATGGGAGGAGAGAAATATTAGTAAACATTTAAAGGCAGACTTTAAATTTCAAGTCTGTTTCTTTACTGAATTAAAATCCCTTCAAAAAAACGTGGTTGATGGGGCTCCTTGTCAACTTGAGCAAGTTAGCAATCACTTCTCATGTTTTGAAAAATGTTTATTTTTTCCTGTTTGTGCTTAAAGATCTATGACAGTAGATAGAGTGGAAGTATGTATGATGTTCCCTTAATATTTTGGTTCTATTTACTTTGTATATTTCAGAATACTGTAGCTGTTGTCTCTTATTTTGAACAATCCAAGGAGTTGCTGTCTGTAGCATGTGGATGTGTGTGTATAGCTTTTGTTTTCCCAGTTTTACCAGACTCTGTGTCACAATAGTATTTATCTAACTGATAAATATTTGGTCCAGTCTTAACCTTTGCCTGAGGACTTCAGAAACCATATAATTTATTAAAATGAATACAATCAAAATGAGTAGTTGAGAGCAATGGAAATAAAAAAAATTATAAAACCTTTTCTGTGTTAAGATTTTGCTCTATTAGTATTTGGGAGGAGGATATCTCCTCCCTCTTCTTCTCCATAAAATTTTCTTCTGTGGCAGCTTTGTATATGGTAACACTAATGGAAGTACAAGGTGCTGGTGGCTAACAGCTATAAAGAGTTTAGTTGTGCAGACCTTCTTTAAGCAGGTCAACATGTGTTCAAAATGCCAGCAACTATTTGGAACCCTGCCTGTACAATATTCCCACTGTTGTTAAATTGCTTTTAACAAAAATGAGATTTATTTTTCTTAAGATAAGCATCTTTTATTCAGTATCAAAAAAATAAAGTAGTTAGAAGGACTCATGCAGCTCCTACTAAGGATTGTCCAAGTACCTGTTGTAGTTTTGTGACCCAGCTCGTGTCCTCTGAAGCTTCAGAACACCCAAGCCTGTGTGTATGTGTGGTCTGCTGTTTTGTGCAGAGATTGAAAATAGCCGTCCTTGAACTTCCTTTCTTTTTCCCTCCTTGTGTTTCTCTACAAATATATTCTGCACCGGAGGTCTTTTTTTGTTCTGGAGCTGTGCTCCCAGTGTTTTGGGAGAAACACTGGGTTACAAGGGAAATGGAGTGCTGGATGTAGTTGAGAGGAGATGGCTAGAGCTGATGTGAAAAGGCCAGATGTTGAAGGGGAACATCCTGACTTTGGAGGCACTGCAGTGATGAAAGCTTGAGGCTGAAGGTCTTGGATCAGTATCTGTGTTCTGTCAAAGCAGCCTGCTCTGTCCTCAAGCCAAAATCATCTCAGCAGCTCTTGTCCTGCTTCCAGCCTTGACCTGGCAACTCACAGTGTCTATTGCACAACACATTTCCCAGCATCTCTGTTTGGGAAATGCTTATCTCTAAACAATTGACTCTATGCAGAGTATTCTTTGCAAAGAAGAGGAAAGTGATGCTCAAGGATGAACAGTTACCACTAAAAGAGGATAAGACAGTACCAGGTAAAACACATTGTAGAGACTGTACAGTGCAGCAGTTGCTATTTCCACTTCAACATTTCATAGCCTGCTACAAGATTTCAGAGAACTTGATGCTGTTTCTAAAAGCATAGTTCTCTACAGCAGGGCAGCCTGCCCTGTTTTGTAGCCCTGATATAGCAAAAATACATTTAAAATAAAATATGTAGAACTCCAGTGTCTTTTGCCTGTCTTTCATCCTTATTTCTGTCAATTTTTAATATGCAAAATAAACAGGCTAAGAGCGTAATCACAGTGAATTTCATTACTTTCATTTGGTGTCCATTTAAAGATGTTTATTTTTAGTGGGGAAATTCCATTGAAAGCCAAGTTAAAGAGAAAATCTGTCAGAAAACTTGCAGGAAGAACTGTGCTTTCAATTTATCAAGTCAGCTATAGTAGTCGAGTTTCTTGTCTTTTGAGGTTTGTTTCCTGAATCCCAGTCTTGAAAGGTGAGAAGAGGTTAATAAGAGATGCATGTTCTTCAACATAGACATTTATTTAAGCCGTCAGACTGATTCAAATTCACAAGTCTAATTAGCTCTGGATAATAAAAGTCGTTACTCAGAAACATGTTATCTTCAGTGTACCTTTTACAGAATATGCCTTAATTTCCATCCTGTTAAAGTGAGCTGTGCTATAACCAAACCTTCCATAGAGTATTCATCTGTCCTTAACTCAGTCTTTATACTGATCTAATTAAAAAATGATGGGCAGGTTTTAGAAAGGTTGTGTTGCTTCTTTGTATTTTAAAATACAGCAGCAGGCAGATACTGTTATGTTAGACTTTTGCCTTCATTTTCTGAGGCTGTCATGGGCATCCTGTCACATCAGGTTTTATGCTTTTGTTTTGTTGGCTTAAAGTACAGAAAGTGTGAGAGCGATGGGTGGCTGATAGTTTCCACCAGGTATCACCCTCTCTTATGATGAGGCAGATCTTTGTGGGATTAAGAGGTTCCTGATGTTCATCCTTCATGTCTCCAAATTGATATTTTAAAAAATACGTTTATATTCAAAGACGATGGATTAAATGTAGAGACCTGCATACCACGTCTGTCTTAGAAAGCCTGGGAAAGGTAGCATATGTCATATTTCGACTTCTCCCCCGCCCCAGGTCCTGTGTGTTACATTGTTTCCATTTGAAATGTCTGATTTTTTTTAAACTTTAAAATAAATACTCAGAATAGAACAAATGAAGTTGTGTTCTTCCAGCTGTGCCTACTTGTACCTGCTATTTTTTGTTATTAAGGAGGAGTGATGCAAAGCAACTGTTGTTATGTTTTCTTGATTGGTTGGTGCTACCGCACCATTTTCCATAGATGTACATGTACATGTATGTGGATCTTCCTAATTTTTTCTTTTTCTCCTTTGTTTTTTAACCTCTTTCACAATGGCAGCTGACCTGCTGTGAGGAGAAAGGAATACATTTGCATATGCACACACACACATTTCTAGTCCCTCCATAGGCACAACTGTGTGGTTTTTGGACAAGTTTAGCTGGATTGTAATTTTCCCAATGCACGGGGAGTGAAATGATGTTTTCTTACCCACCTTTGAATTTTCAAACAAAAAAATACTGTCAGTTGAAATGTTTAGTTTCCCGTGTCTCTGAGAGACTTCAGATGATCTCCAGGGTTGTCATAGACTGTTGCGGTTGATTGTGGTCTGCAGGTGTAGGGGTATTTTTTATTATTGTAGATGCAAATATGCCATACAGTTTATGGGTATCAGAGATTGTGGGAAGCAAGCATATGTGGTAAAAGCAACTTCCACAAAATAATTTTGATCCCAATTGTCTTCAAATGGGAGAGAGATGGTTTTGACCTCTAAGATGCATACAGCAGCAAATACAGCTTGCATAAAAACAGTCTCTGCCCCAGAAGTACAGCTGTGAGGAGATCATGAACGAAGCTGCTTGTGGTAGATGCTAATCTTACCACTTAATGCATGGAGGAAAGGTGCTTAGAAACTCAAGCAATAAGAGAAGCAGCTGATTAAAAGTTGTACAGTTATTGCTAGGAGGGTCTGTTTTTCTACCAGTGTCTTTTTGGTTCTCTAGATCATGTTATTGACTCTCTGGATCTGCCCCAATTTTCTTGTAAGAAGAGGAAGCTTAGGGATTTGTTGACTAAACAAATCCTGAGCAAACAAATTCTGTGTTGGAGGTAGGGCTCCTGGAACATTTTTGTCAGTTCTTTGACTTTGAAAGAGGACAAAAGATATAGTGAAACTGAGAGTGTTTTTAGTGTTTAGAGAGGTCATTTAAAACTGCTGGGTTAATTTTTGTTTAGGTCCTGAAAAGGCAGTCAGGTGTCAGTTTACATACACAAAGGTGTATGTTTGCACATCTAAATCATCCTGTGTTCATAATAAACTAGTCTAGCATTCAAACCAGAGAGAAGGTCTTTAACCTCTCCCGCAAACACTGCAGCTGACTATTGAAAGAAAAGATCTCAAATAAGAGATACCTGTGCTTTTTGTGCAGGAGAGATTGTGTTAGAAACTCACCAGTGCATACCTACAGTAACTGGGCAGAGTGTGGGTGGTTATTTTGCTGCTTGAGTTTAACATTTGTCTTTAATGGTTGCCTTTGTGCTTTCATGACATTGTTCACTGCATCAGCCAAAAAGCCAGAAATGACCATTTTGATAGGGTGAAGTTGAAAGACTGGTTCAGATGGGCATAGGTTTTATTTCCTCATGGATTGTGATTTTTATATCAAAGTATTTTAAAGGAAAAATAGTCAGAAATGATGCCTTTGTGGTTTAATTTTTTTGCTTTGTTGAGTCACATATTGTAGAATTGTAAATGTAACCAGGAAGCGTAGCAGGTGTGAGAACTGCCCTTCTCTGAGAGTTCTACTGGAGTGAGAGTGATGCAGGCTGAGAAACGAGAATAGGACAAAGATTATAGAATATGCTGTTAAATTTATCATATTAGGCCTAAAGAAAAAGCTCTGAAATACTTCGTTTGAAAGTTTTGCAAAAAGCATACATTTAGCAAACAGGCAAGTGGGCAGACGCTAATTATATTAGCTCCTCAGTATCTTTTTTTTTTTCCCAGAACAAGCATATTTATTCAAGTCTGGGTACTTAAGGTGTATTGGAACATACTTTTGCAATAGGTGACTCATTAAATAGCAAGTGATTAAATACAAGAGATTATAAACCAAGACTTTTAAGACCAGTTTTTATTCTGTTTATGTAGAAGTCTGGCATTTGCACTCATAGTTACCTAATCAGTGTGCATCAGCAGGGTGGGTATTTTCTGATGCTTCCTAAAAAAAATTTGACTGTTGAGGTTGTCAGGTTATTTTCTGTAATAGCTACACCTTTAACTGGAAAGTGTTTGCCAAAAACTGTTACAGTTATTTCAGTGATTTCCATAATATATTGATTGATGATGAAGTTTGTATGGAACACAAGGTAAAATACAAACATATTAGTAAAGTACATTGTAAGCTGAAGGTTTTGTTATGCCTTTATAGGTTTGCTTTTTTTGATAAAGATTGATAATAAAAATAGCAAATTATGGACTAAAATAATGCTTTGCAGAATATGCCTGTGAGATAGTCTTAATGATTGGTATTTTTTATGAAATCCTGACATACTAGGTGATGAAGTACAGCATGGGTGACTGTGGCTGCTTATTACATCTGTTGTTGTTTTTTGACTGAAATCTTATGAGCAGTTATTTGATATGTGCTCAAATACTAAAATTCAGTATTATCCAGTAAATTTTTCACTCTAAAAAGGAATTACAAATAAGTGAGTACTTCTGTTTTCTGCGTTAAAAAGAATTTTATCCTCACGGACCACTTTTTCTTGGAAGTTATCTGTGTATTAAGTGTCTGCATTAGTCCATTTTAATTTTCATTGATTTTCTACTTGTTTGAGATGGGTGGCTATGTGTTGTCTTTGGAGCTTGATAGCAAGCTGAGTTGAGCCTCTGTTAAAATGAAGTACTGGGATATTCCAGTTTTGTTTTAGATATTTTTCTTTCTAGCTCCTGTAGAAGGTACACAATGACTCGGTTTTTCTTTACGGGTTTACTGATGCTTGTACGACTCTCTTTCATAATGCAGTAGGTTTTTCACAGTTCGCTTTGCTTTGTTGGAAAACATGGTTCATGTTTATTGTGATGGAATATGAGGGCCAGTGACATGTTTCTATCTTCTGTTAGTTATTAACCTTACTTAGTGTCTGCTTGCGTGCAGACTTGAGTCTTTTGAAATAATCACTACAGTTATTTTCAGATGTTCCCCTGGAGAGCAGTTTCTAGTAAGATCAACATTAAGTGAAACTGTAATTCGTTCAATAATCTCTACATGAAAGGAAATGACACTAATCTTTTGTAATGGACCTGAACAAATTCCTAAGAAAATTTCCAGGCTCTGCTACTGGCCTCAGGAAAACTAAGCCAGTGTCCAACATTTATATTTAGGCCTAGGAGGGAGGACTAAGTATGTTTTACATCCGTAATTATTGTCAGCACTGAGTTGTCTTGGGTGCCAAGAACTTGTGGATGCCTGGAAATAAAGGTGTCCGTAGTCAGTGTTTGACTTCTGTTTTTATTTAAACAAAACATATTGGATATTCTTTCTTGGACATCTTTATCTTGCATTTAGTTCAAAGAAAATCAGTTGATATTCATGAATGCTCACACATCTTGTATAAAAATGCAGAGTACTCTTTTTGCTAAACTATGATAATGATTGTGCCTAAACTCCTAGTAGTAGAACAGTCAGAGCAAAGGCAGAAAGAAATTAATTCCTGATCTTAATAAATTCTGACTTAAAGAATCTGACTGTAATTTTTAGCTGCTTGGCAGCAGGCAGTGGAAAATCCTAGTTGTAGCCTATTCTGGCTTTAGCCTGCCCCTTTCAAATACTGAGGAATTTTAAGAGTATTTTAGAAATCATTAACATAATGAGTAAAATAAAAAGAACCAGAGATGGTGCTTTTAGCTCTTAACATTTTTCAGTTTTCTTTATTGCTGTATATTGAAGGGGAAAAAAAATGAAGAGTTCCGATCGTGTTTTTGTGTGTTTCAGGAGTCAAAATGGCAGGAGAAGATTCCTATATTATGTCTGACTCCCAAGTAAGTGAATTTGTGTATTTTCGATATCTCTATGTTCTCTCCTAGTTCTCTGTTCTGGCTTCCTCTTGTATTGTCCTGTCATTTCCAAGACTTGACAACACAGAAATATAAAAGCATTCCAGCTATTGGCAGAAACAAGATTTGGGGAAATCTAGGCTTTTTACTTTTCCTTTCAGGTGTTTTTTATGTCACCTCTAAAGTGCCCTGCCACTAGTGAAATGGCTGAAATGAAAAGGAAATCTAGGTCTGCTGAAAGAGGCAGTTTAAAAAACACTCATTTTTATGCCCTGCCTGCCTATGACACTTGCTCTGAATTTTTTTTTGTGATGGGCATTGTACGTCATCTGCAAACAAAGCCCCTAATGCCCAAAAAGGCCCCTTTGTATAATTTTTTTTTTGTTAAACTTGAGTTGACATTGCTGACTTAAGTGTTTCTTCACTCATACAAATCTTTAGAAGGCTGTTCCCGATCTTATTAATCTTATTAGGTCATTTTGTGATTGATTTGAATTGTGAGAATGGTGCTTGAGTGAAAAGTTGGAGTGAAGAACAGGTCATTTGTATTATATATATATTTAATCCTTTGTGGTTGCTCAGCTTTGGAAGAAGATAGATTTATACCTGACAAGATGACAATTACAGTGAGTTAAGACAAAAAGAAAAAAAACCCCAACTTCAACCTGCATATACTGTTTTCTTGCGTTAGTGCTTGTAAATGTATTTACAGAAGGAATGTAGTCTGGTGGGTTTAATCACAGAAGTGGAAATGGAAACTCACAGGTTCTCTGCAAGGCCTTGGGCGAGACATCTAGGGTCAGAATTTATTGCCAAAATGTGTGCTTAGAAGGTGTGCTGAACTCAGTGCAGTCTCATGATACTGGTGAAATTTGGTCAGTACTGTCAGTTTTGCTTCTGTTGCTGTTGCCAGAAAAAAAAATGAAACAGATGTAAAATGTTTACATACTGCACCTCAGGGGTGTTTCCAGTCTTAATATTTGCAGTATTTGAAATTCCTTACTGATAGATGCTTTAGGATATTATGTATATATTTAGTAATGAAGAGTATATTTTCTTTCAATATAGATGTTTACAATGGATCAGTTCATCGGAATGAATGCATTATTTAATAATACAAATTACATCACTTCAGATTTGCCACTACGAACAGGTAGGAGCTGTTACTATGACTGTGCTATTGTTCTGCTGTGTTTTTTTCAGTTTGTTTATTTGTGACATTCTTTTTTTGAGTCTTTTTTTGAGACTTTATTACACTCTTGACCAAAGAGCTTTGAGTGACAGTTTATATAAATTATTTTGGGGTTTTTTTCTAATTTTGCATTTTCAATTACCCATATGTTTGTACTGCCAGTTTGTAGAGCACAACATGTACCTTTTTTTTTTAAACGGTATTTCATTTGTTATAACAACTCTTAAGATGCTTGTTTTTCACTAATAAAATGTTGAAGATATTCAACTTCCTGTACCACTCAAATCTGTTTTTCCTTGTCAATGACGTGTTTGTTTCCTGTGAAGTGGCAGTCTGGTATTAAAGGTACCTGGCAATTTCCTGAATAATGACACTAGTTTGAAAGTTCAGAGTCAAATTTTGCAGCCAAACAATAAGAATAAGCAAACAGTTTTCTGCAAAGGTCTGATATGCAGTTCCTCCAATATGGTTCCAGAACAGGAATATCAAATAGAAATGTGTTATTTCTCAGCCAGTATGAGCTTCTTGATCACCCTGGTCTGATTTTGCTTATTCAATTTCTTTGCAAGTATTATTTCTTGCTTGAATTTAGGTAACTGTTTCTCCTGCTTAGTTTATTAGAATAGCTAACATGAAAGGAAGAAGGGGATAAATTTATTAAAGTGTATGAGCTTTGTCTTAATGTATATTTCTAACAATATATCTCCAATATAGCTCTTAACATCTTTTAACGTGACAATTCTCTGTTACTGATTTGTTTGACTTGGTTGTATGAGGGTGTAGCTGTTAACTTCTCTATTGCCAGATTGCATTTCTGTTGAAAATGCAGATCACTCTTGCTTGAAATACTTGATACACTTACTAGCAGTGAAGGTGTGAAGGGTAAAATTAAATAAGCAATTAGCTTTCTACTTCATAGGTAAAATTCTACTGTAAAGTAATAGTAAATAGTATTTGAAAATAAATATTGAAGCATGCTTACTCTTCTAGTATTTACTAGTTTAAACCATAGTTCAGTTTTCTTGGCTTAATAGTAGTGAGAAAGGGTCAAGAAACACATATGGTACAGATAATTTTGTTTCAAGTTAAAATGTTCTGATGAGCATAGCTCTTGACAAATATGAACAAACATCCAACAAATTAATGTTGCAATCATTTGTTTGCAGTGTACTTTTATTAGGGCAGATGAAATTGTTCAATAAGATTCATCTGTGTACGATTAAAAGGCCTGTGTGTTGTGTATGGGTTGGTTGTTTTTTTTTTTACTGTACTCACGGAGTTTCTGTGAAACAAGTAAGGTCATTGGAATTTTGATTTCCCCATAATGATCATAGAATCACAGAATCATAGAATCACCAGGTTGGAAGAGACCCACCGGATCATAAAGTCCAACCATTCAACACATTCTATAACAACTTCTACAACTACATTTTTCCTTCAGGACAAGACTATTTTTCAGAGCTACATGACACCCAAATATGTGGGCTGGAAGAGCAAACCACTGCCTATTCTACGCATACTGCCCTCTGCATGCATAGAGGGTGGGTAGGGATCACCTTTGCACCTGCAGTACAGTCCTCCCCTGAATAGCTACACTGTTTTTCACATGTTGCATTTCTACATAGAGGGATGGGAAGACTTTGACTGCGAAAACATATTACTCGTTCCGCTAATCCCATAGGGGGTTAATTGCATAGGCTTGCATGTACCTTTTAAGCTTATCCTGTACTCCTCGTGATAGATTCATTCCATACAAATTATTCAGTTATGTAAAACTGATTTTCAGATATCTGTGTCCTGCCTAAACTAGAAAACAGTCAAGAATTCACTGAGTTCTGGAGTCACAAAAAGCTCTTACTGTGCTAAATCTATCCTTAATTTGCAAAATTGCTTAGAAAAGGCCTGATTTTTTAATGGCACTGTGCTTCTCTAGGGCTGTACTATGGGTGTGACAAGTTCCCTGTGTCCAAAATGGGGTTTAATAAAGAATCATGGACTTCAGATTATCATAAACAAAAAGTTAGTTGTAAGTTTTAGAATAAGTTTATTTCAATGCCACCTTTTCCATAGTGATTTTGGTTTTTGAATAGTCTACTATAAAGGTACGTTCCTCCCCTGCTTGAAACTGTGGTGTTTTGTTGCTGTGGGCTAGCCCTTCAGTTATAAGGTAATATAATAACGTATGTGCTATGTTTTAATTGTTTCCAAGCAAGAAGTAATGATTTCTTTCTACACAATTAGGCCAGTTAAAAATTCGTGTGGGATTTTCCAGAAGTTTTTCAAGCTGAGATATGGAGAGGGTGAAATAAGTGTTCTGAAAAGGATTTCCCTCTAGAACATGTGCATGATTTAAACAGGAAGAACCAAAGGCATTAATTGTTGCTCATGATTTGGTGTGGTGCCTGCATTTTTCAGTTTGTGCATTCATAAAAGCACAACGTCTGACATTACATTGGCAGGCAGGTTTAATATATAACCATGGATTGCCGTGTCATGCCAACATAGCTGAATCGACAAATAGCTGGGGAGTTTGGGGACTTTCTGATGACAGGTGTTCTGCCGTTACATTAATATTTACAGTAATAGCAGAAAACCTTTGTGATGTGAGGACAAGGGTTTTCTTGATGAGGTTGTCGGCGCTTGAATGTCTTTACTCACTCCTTTTCCTATCTCACGTATATCAGTTTTAAGTAAAAGTCAGGCGTCAGTATGTCACAAAGTCAGACTGTTCTTTGGCTTGTTGGAATGTGCCCTGCCTTTAAGAGTTGTAATCCTCGGTGTTGTTGGAGATGGAGGGAGCATTATCCATGGCACATATTGAGGCTGCATGAAAGCAGATATGCATCAGTGTGATGTCCAGTGTGTAGTGGAAGAACAAAGCGATACTTTAAATTGGATAGGAAACAGGTAGACCTCTGAGCAAAGGGATTTATAATTTTGGGTGTTTCTTACTTTCTCCTGATTATACAAGGCCGTTTACAACCATGTGGTGTAGCAATCTGTTGTGCTAGTTAGAGATGGTTTAGGGAACCAGTTATTTGGTTTGGATTTTAGAGGTTTTGGTCTAAATAGCTGTTGGCATTGAGGTGTTGTGGGTTTTTTATTGCAGTTGGACTAAGCCTCTGAAGTTGAAGCAGGGCCATCAGCAGCTGAACAGTGTTATCTGGAGGTTGCTAGAATCACAGTTTTCTGATATGTCTTTAATGTCCTGTGCCCCAACCCTCTGTAATGCTTGCTGTTGAGAAGTGAGAAGGGTGTATAGGGAAAACGAAGGCATTTAGAAAAAGCTTTATTTCATAATTTTTCAGAGAGAGAGAATATTGGGAAGAGATTCAAGAAAGCCTGACCACCACTAGAAAAGAGTGTTTGTTTTCCCTGTCCTATAGCAGTGGGAAGCATGAGCAAACTTGCATGCTGCTTCTGGTACTTTTTTCTGGGTCTTCTGTGCTTGTGGAAGGGTGAAGTGAGGGAAGAGAGAGGTTAAGCAAACATTGTATGTTGCTTGTTATAAACATCATACTTTGAACACTACAGAGCTGAGGTGTGAGAGCATGTTGCTCTGCAGGTGAATCTCTGAGGGGGGAGGATGTACAAATGCTACAATAAGCCTGAAGAAAAGAATCTAAGCTTTTAGAAGCAAGATACTGCTGCCAGGATGGATGCAAGGGGGTCGGTGTTGGATTTAACAGTCAAATCCTAGAGGCTATGAGCTTTTTTGTCCTTGTGCACAGAGCAAACCAGCACACAATTACAAGGGCAAGATGCCTGTTTTGGGGACCCAGTGAGAGAGGTGAGGGGGTGGCTTGAACACATCTATTTGCAGGTTAAGTTGAATGGTTTCAGGTACTGGATGAGCTGTTAGGTAATGGACTCCATTTGTTTTATGGTGCTGCCAGTCGTGCAGGGATATCCCACCAACCTCACTGACCTTTTCTTCATGACTTTGGGAAGAAGGAACCAAGAAGGAGCTTAAGATGAGTGCTCCTTTTGGAGGTGTGTATGCAGGGTGAAGTCTGTCAAGAGGAAGAAAGAATGTAAGTGATGGGAGTGTCAAGGTGCAGGAGGGCCTCTGACTCAGTCAGGAAGGAGAATGAAGAAATGTTGCAGTTGAAGAGGATGTAGGGAAGTGGGACTGTGACTCAGGCTGGAGGGGAGGCAGTGGGATGCGAGTTGGTCTGTGGCAACTGGGGCGAGAAGACAGAAAAGGAAGCACTTAAGCATACCCAGAATGTGGCAGTCTGCACCAAATCCCCTCCAGGCTGGAGGAGTGTGTGTTTTATTTGTAGTTCTTAACCCTCTTGACTGCAGCAGTGCCAGGTAAATCATGAGTAGTCCTCATGTCAAAACTTGGCTGTTGGCAGCCATGAGAGTCATCCTTCTGTAGAAGCCAGCTCCATGACTGTGTACTGCTTCAGCCTCTCAAATAGAACTTGAGCTGTGCATTAAGTCATGTTCCTTCTTGTGGTTGTTTAACATTTAAAAGAGGGTTGTTTGTTAAACAAGAACTTGAAGCAAGAAACTTTCCAGCCTAGAACAGAGGTGCAAAAGATCATCACAAGTCTCGTCCTTATTAGTTCCTCTTACAAGGTGTACATCTTCAGGTTCCTACTGTCTGCGCTTAGACCAGACATGCCTACTAATAGAAACACAATATTAAAAACTTCCCTGTGCAAGACACTAAACATATTTTTTTTTCCCCATGGGAAAGGATGAGAGAGAGAAAGAAGAAACCACACACAGGCAATATTAGACTGTCTGTCTAATGTACTTCTGGAAAGTATTCAGAATTTAGTGAAGGCAGCTATATGAGACCTTTGACTAAGTAAAATCCTCTTTATAGTCAGAACAACATGCCACTTTGCTTGGAAGTTCCCTTGAGGATTGCTGCTTTATTTTCAAATAGCATCACAGGTGTAATTAAGTACTTTGCATTACAGTGCCTTCTCTATACTTTTACTCAGGTCTCGTTCAGAGAATACTGGAGAATTGCGTAGTCATTGTAAAAAAAGAAATGTTTAGTCACAAAACCCAAAGGTTAGAATAAGACCTCACAAAACCTTGGTTTAAATGGATTAGTATATGATTGATATAATTTGAATTAATGTTAATACTTATCTAATTTGCCTTTGTATGTTTTCACTGCACCTTTTTCACGCCTTCTGAATATTATCATAGAATCATCAAATAGTTTGGGTTGGAAGGGACCTTAGAGGTTATCTAGTTCCAACCGCCCCTGCCATGGGCAGAGACACTTTCCACTAGACCAGGTTGATCAAAGCCTCATCCAACCTGGCCTTGAACATCTCCAGAGATGGGAAGTCCACAGCTTCTCTGGGCAACCTGTGCCAGAACCTACCTCACCACCCCCACAGTAAAAAACTTCTTCCTATCTTATCTAAATCTTCCTTTTTTCAGCTTAAACTATTACCCCTCATCCTATCACTGCTCTCTGTGATAAAGAGCCCCTCCCCAACATTCCTGTAGGCCTCCTTTAAGTACTGCAAGGCTGCTATAAGGTCTCCCCAGAGCCTTCTTTTCTTTAGGCTGAACAACCCCAACTCTCTCAGCCTGTCCTTGTATGGAAGGTGCTTCAGCCTTCTGATCATCTTTGTAGCCTTCCTCTGGACTTGCTCAAACAGACCTATGTCCTTCCTTTGGGTAGTGGCTGATGCAAAGGGCTCCAGAATGGACAATCACACTGGGAGACCCTTCCTGAAAGTGGCAAAACTGCAGCTAGAACCACAAAGGCATTTGAAAAGCACAGCAAGGGAGCGAGCGCCCCAGCCCTCCCTCCTTCAGTGCATGTGAAACAGTTGTGTAAGGTGCGAGCAGGTGGACTATCTCTGCAGCCTGGTAGCAAAGCTGTGAGTGGAAGTAGACAGGCTAAGGAGCATNCCTATGTCCTTCCTTTGGGTAGTGGCTGATGCAAAGGGCTCCAGAATGGACAATCACACTGGGAGACCCTTCCTGAAAGTGGCAAAACTGCAGCTAGAACCACAAAGGCATTTGAAAAGCACAGCAAGGGAGCGAGCGCCCCAGCCCTCCCTCCTTCAGTGCATGTGAAACAGTTGTGTAAGGTGCGAGCAGGTGGACTATCTCTGCAGCCTGGTAGCAAAGCTGTGAGTGGAAGTAGACAGGCTAAGGAGCATCAGAGAGTCTGAGCAAGAGATGGACTGGTGGAACCATACCCTGAGCTCTCTGAAATATGAATGGAGACAACCAGAAAGAGCCCATGATCAAAGGGAATCAGTGTCCTACCCCCACCAAGATGTAGACAGGGACTTAAGGGGAAGTAGTGAGTTGAAGTAAGTCCACCAATGGGGCAGCAAACAAGCACCCTCCTTGACCATACCTCCCTGAGTGCCTCTCCATAATAAACACAAGGCTCTAGCTGCAGAGGATCAATCAGAGGAGAACATGAGTGCTGATCCATCTATAAAAGATGAGGAGCCAAGGCCAGAACAACACACACACATATTACTACAACAACCAGAAGGAAGAAAAGGTGAGTCATAGGAGACTCCCTGCAGAGGGAGCAGAGGGTCCAATATGTCAAGCACAGGGAAGTCTACTCCCTCCCAGCAGAAATCCCAGGTAAGGGATATCACTAGGAATCTCTCCAGTCTTGTACGGCTCTCATACTACTACTTGTTACATGGGAAGTGATGAAGCTGAAGTACGTAGCCCAAGGGTGCTCAAAAAGAGACCACAGCTTTGGGATGGCTAGTGAGGGAATCTGGGGTCCAGCTGATTTTTAAATCCCTCCTTCCAGCTATGGACAGTGACATTGGAAGGGACAGACAGACCCAACCTATTAATACATGATTCCATGGCTGGTGTAGTAACTTTCGGTTTTTTGACAACAGGATGGCCTATGTGGCACCAGGCTTACAGCCATCAAATGGCAGCCACCTTTCTCAAAGGAGAAGGATGGTCTTTGCTCAGGAGCTTGCAGGGCTCATTGATAGGGTTTTAAACTAGATGTGAAGTGGTAAAGGAGTAATATCAAGCTTGCCTATGACAAGCTGCAGGAGGACACACAATGGTTAGAGGGACACAATGCTGGTATGGACCCTTCATCTGTTGCCCTGAGGCGTGCTGGGGACCCTGCAGCACAGTTGGATTCTTTCAGAGATGAGCTGGGGGTCCTGGGGTAGTAGGAGCCAGCAAGGAAACTTCCACAGGACACCTTGAGGGAAATAAAGGGTCTTGCCCTAAGAAGGCAATGTGGCCAACAGCCCAGCTGAAGTGCCTCTATACAAAAGCATGAAGCTTAGGTAACAAAGAGGATTTGGAAATTACTCTGCTGCTAGAAAGCTATAGTCTCATTGCTGTTACAGAAAGTTCGTGGGACAAATCCCATGACTGGAGTGTGGCTATCGATGACTACAGGCTGCAAAAGAAGGGTGGAGGTGTTTTCCTCTATATGAAGAAATGGATAGAGTGTGAAGAACTACCTCTGAAGAATAGCCACAAACCGGTTGAAAGCTTGTGAGTCAGAATAAAAGACAGATGCAACAAAAAGAACCTTGTGGTTGGTGTGTACTACAGGCTACCTGATCAAGGAGAGCCTACCGATAAAGCCTTCTTCCTCTAACTACAGAAGGCTTTACACTTTTACAAGCTCTCCTTCTACTGGAGGATTTCAATCACTCTATCATACACTGGAAATGTAGCACAGCAAGCTGTAGGCAATACAGGAGACTCCTCGAGTGCATTGAAGAACAATTTCTTAACCTAGGCAAAAGACATCCCTTCTTGAGGGGGTGTGATAATGGACCTGATGGTCACCAAGGCAAGTGAACTCATCAATGACAACAGATCCTCCTAGAAGTTATGCTAAAGCACATGAAGTACATAGAGGTGATTAGTGGCAGCCAGCATGGATTCACCAGGGTCAAATCCTGCCTGACCAACCTAGTAACTTTCTATGATGGGGTAACTGCATTAGTGGACGAATGGACATGGAAAAAGTAATAGATGTGATCTGTCTGGACTTCTGTAAAGTCTTTGACAAGGATGTCATATGGGACAGTGTTGAATGCTTTGCACATGTGTGCATTAGTATGTGAGCTATTTAGATTTTTAGTATATTTGTGTGCTTTTTATAATTTTTTTCCCAAGGAAGCAAAAAAACCTCCATCATAAATTTTCCATTTTCCTGAGTTTCCACGAGTGCTGTGCAAGGTGAAAGCATTTTAGCGGTACAAAGAATTCCCCTTGAGCTTTCTAATATGTTAATATAGTGTATACTCCTGTTTTAGGAGGCTCAGTTTCCTCAAGTTGAGAAGTTGGAACCTGGGTCTGCTGCATCCTGCTGCAGCTATTTAGCTATTGGATAAAAGAGTGGTTCCTTTTCTGGCTAATGTTAAAGAGAAAGCAGTAGTATTTTATGCTAATACTAACTCAATGTATGTTCCTTGAAAATGTATGTTCCTATGGGGAGAACAGCCAAAGAACAATTACTTGGCAAATCCTGGCCTGGAGGCTTAGTTGAAAGGTGAACTACACAGTTGTATTTTAGGTGCATTATTTCTGCCAGTGCCCAGAAGATACAAGGCATCTGGATGGCTGAAGTGAAAATTTTTCGATGCCTAAAGCCTGAGGAGTGTTAGAGGTCTATGAACAAGAGGTCTTGAATTTCAGTCTTGATCAAATGCTTAAACCCAACTCAACTCATCTTGGCTCCATGTTACAGACCAAAACCGAAACACAGAACCACTCCAAAGCTAAATATTACTCTGTCTTTTACAGTTTCTGTAGTCCAAACTGGTTTTTATGCTATCTAATGTAAGATGATGTGTATATGGTCTTGAGGAAATTTTTTGCATGACTTAAAGATTTCAGTTGTAGCAGTGCTTACTTTTTCATAGGAGGAGTGTTGGACTTGGGAAGATAAAGAATCTTTACATGTCGAATTGTTGTGACTAACACTTGCAATATAACTTTGACATGAAGCTAATTCAGTTGCTGAGTCAGGTAACTTCGACAAGATACCGCTAGTTCTATCTGTTAGTATGGACTTCCATTCTGAGAGAAGCATGTCAGTTAAGACCTGTGCTGACTAAAGACATGAAGGTCTTTTTTATTAAAGTGAAGCTGTATTGAGGAGCCAGGAAGGATGTGTTTAAACTTGAGGAAAAGGCTGAGGTACTTAATGCCTTCTTCACCTCAGTCTTTAATAGTAAGACAAGTTGTTCTCTGGGCACCCATCCCACTGAGCTGGTAGACGAAGGTGGGGGGGCCAGAATGGAGCCCTCATAGACCAAGAGGAAATTATTTGCAACCTGCTATTCCACCTAGACATGAACAAGTGTATGGGGCCAGGTGGCACCCACCCAAGACTACTGAAGGACCTACAAGAAGGGCTGGAAGGGGAATCTGGGGAACTACAGGCCTATCAGCCTTACCTTTGTGTAAGGCAAGGAGCGTATGGTCTTGAGAGCCATCACGTGGCACTTACAGGACAACCAGGTGATCAGGCCCACTGTGGCTTGTCCACTTTGGAGGTTTCATGTGTCCCAGTGAGCTTCCTTGATTCCTTAGCATTAATACTTTGAATAGTGTATAAGTGAAGATACATAGTTGGTGAAATATTGTGTAGATATTCATAATAAAGATGTCATTTGGGACCTGCTTTGATAATAACTGAATTTTTACCTTTGAAATCTGAATTGTCTCTGCTTGGCAAGAGGCAGGGAATAAATCATACTTCTTGGGACTATCATTTTCAGACTTGGGAGTGGCTTGCGTTTTAAGAGGTATTTCTCAGGCATCCACAGAGAGACATTTGCTTCTCCAAGTAAAGAATCTAAACGATCAGAGTTGGCGCAAAGCTTTGATTGGGTGGCAAGTTCTTAAGTGTTGTGGTACAGAATTCTTATTGCATTTAGGATCAGTTTAAAGGCTATTTAAACTGGTGAATTTTCAGTGAGGTTTATTATATCAAACTAGCCACCATTCAGGGCTTTTCTTTGAAAGACACAAATAGACATTTAGTAGAACATACTCCTGTGTATTGGCATCATACTCAAAGCTGGATGTCATTGCAGACACTGCATCTGCAATCAAACAGAATGTGTTCAGTGTTGTTAGAGGCACAGCAGAGCAGTGGATCTGAAGCTATTAAAGGAATGTGAATTGTTTAGTCTCCTTGATTCCAGGGTTTTTTTAAAAGCAGTTCTGACTGTTACAGCATGTTGAGACCTATATTCCCATAAATTCCTCCTATATTCCCATACCTCAGAGCTTCCCATTGGCTGTCTCTAGACTTTCAAAAGCACCTATCTGTTAGGAAGCCTTAGGGCCAAAAGCTTGTTGAATATAGTCTTTAGAGCCCAAGAGGTTTAAATACAAAAGTTAACCTTAGCTCAGGAAGGCCAGGCTGCTTGTAAGTGGCAAGGGGTGGATCTTGTTCTTACTCACCCTTGTGAATCTTAACTGAGTGATCAGAGTTGCCTATTAAGGCACTCTAAGCCAAAATTGAGTTTTTGAATTATTAAAATTTAAGTTCTGAGGACGCTTAGGTGCTTTCAAAATTTTTATTTCAAGGCATTCAAGGGTATCAGTTTTACCCCTGCAACTTACATGTAATAGAAATATAAATATGATTTGTATTGTGATTTTCTTTCTCTTATGTTAGCAGATGGACCATATCTTCAAATCATAGAACAGCCAAAACAGGTAAGAAGAACACTACATTTTGAAAATCTTTAAGGTAGCTATGTAGATATATTCAGCTTTGAATAAAATTATGACTTAAGAAAAAATTTCTTCTCTCACTTCTATAGTTAAATTGTTTCCTGTTTTGTTCTGTTTTCATCTTTGTGTTTCTCTGTAAGTGTCATAAGACAGAAAAAGCCCTGAGGGTTTGAAAAATGTCTTACTCCAAGTATAGACTCTTCATCTTAGAAAACTCTCTTATAGTACTTCAGTATTTTGATATGTAAATTATTAAACCAAGCATTGGAATATTTTTAGAATTTCTTTCTTGAAATACGTAAAAAATGAAAACATGGAATTCTGTTGCCAAGTCACAGGAACTTTTGACTTGTGCTTTGTCATCATAAAGAAATTCTGTTGTCCTTTGAGATTGTTTTCGTCACAATTAGCTGTTTGAATAACCCAAGAAAAATGAAGGTAAATGCTTGAGTGAAACTTTTGCAACTATGTAGCAAACACTCACTTATGCTCCTTTGACAGTATGAAAGTTGTCTCAGTGCACTGCTTAATTTTCATACAACTGATATAGAAAGTGGTTGCTGGGTGAAGATCACCCTGAAGTATGCCAAGATATTGTTTGCATTTGACTAGTGGCATCCACAGTTACTGGTATTCCTCCTTAAGGTGTTACAGTGTGCAAACCCCTTTCCTGCCTCTCCCAATCAGTTGCATAAAATCCTACCTTGTGGAGCTGTTAAGTAGACAGGGGAAGAGCATGACTAAAAGCTGTGTCATCCTCTGTTTGGTGTTCCACAGAAGCATGCTGCAATCCAGCCTTCCTTATAGAAGGCAGTAGAAAACATTTCTTTCAGCCGCACACCAAAGGCATTTTTGTGCTCAAACATCTCTCCAGATCACTTCACGATCATACGTGAAATAACAGTGTACTGTGAACTCTTGGAAGTACACACTTCCTCCTCCTTGTTTTAGTTTAGTTCATTCCAAATCAGGCCATGTCTTTGTGTGGGGGAGCTTGCAGTGTGCTGTGCCTAAGGAGAAACTATCGTTGACGTGCGTACTTCTCAGTAAGCAGCTTCTCTAGTGGAGTAACCATGTGACAGTCTGGTCAATGCTTCATAACAGGGGTGATGAGGGTGCTTCTTCAGCAGTGTGCTTTGCTTGTGATGTTTATCTAAGAGACAGCTGGTGATGGTGAGACTGTGTGTGTAAAAACACAGCTAGGATAGCAAGAGCAATAAACAGGACAAAGCCACACAGAATACTGCTGGTTCTGTTGGACTGAAGGCATAGAGGTGAAGAGAGACTGGGTCGTCTTATGCATCGTGACTTTAGAAGTTGCTTTGCCTTTTGGACAACTTGTGTTCAAGCTTATGGCCTGTCACTGTAGGAAGACAAATATGTGCTTAAGGATGAATTATACTGTGTGGTCAGTATCTGAATACAAGTCAAATCTTGCCATTTGCCTGGGAAGCAAGTTTTTAAACTGAAAAGGCTATAATGAGATAGGTATTGAAGCTAATGATTTCAGAGTAATTTTTTAACCATGTTTATTGTCAGCTAAAACAGGCTTTAAGTTCAGAGGTGTCAGCTATTAGAAAGAAGCTGAATGATTCTTGAAAAAGAATACAACATTTACTGATAGTGTTTGAACATATGCTGTTAGCTCTATATAAAATGGGAATTTTGCCAGGAGATGCAGGACTGGGGAGGAAATCTGAAAATATTCAAAGTTACTGGCCAATTTGCTGGCCTAAATTGTAGAGTTAGAGTTACCAAATAAATTTGCTGAAGAGTTGCATCTTTTGTGCCTTATAGATTAGCCTGTAAAGTAAAGGTGCTGTTATTTCTTACAAATAAAAATGGAATAAATGGACAGTTATACTCGAGCAGTTGCTAATATCCTGCAGTTCTCTGAAATATATTTAGCCATCTATTTATGTAGCTGAGATGAAAACCCAGCTGTTCAAAGTCCCCTGAAACTTTAATGCTGTTTCTGGACTCCACTCAGAGATACAGCTTTCATATGTTCTTCCCAGAAGGAAGAAACTTTTCTGATTCATCCTTATTCTTTTCTTTATGCTGCTTTGTACTTTCTTGATTTTATTGGCTTCAATTCTCTTTACTTAGCAGCAGTCATGAGGGAAAGAGTATTTGCTCTTGCCTTCTCTGTCTTGTAATTTATATCCTGTTTTGAGAGTATAAATAGATCTCTGCTTCAAAATATCTTCACTTACTGAAAAAACAATTTCGGGTTGCTACTGTGTGTAAGGGTGAGAATAGAACACTTTCTCCAGGGTTACAGTTCAGTGGTGCTTTGTCAACCAGCATCCAGACAGCATTTTAGGGATGAACAGTTGTAAGTTTTCTGTTTGTGGGCTGTTTGGTCAAGTCTTGTTTATGTGCATGCACGCTCACTAATGCATGTGCTTTTTTTTTTTTTTTAAGTTTTGTTTCTAAACAGCATTCAAGTTTCTTTTCCTTTATTAACACAGAGGGGATTTCGTTTCCGATACGTATGTGAAGGACCTTCACATGGTGGACTTCCTGGTGCTTCTAGTGAAAAGAACAAAAAATCATACCCTCAAGTGAAAGTAAGTAATAACCTATTGGATTTACAGATCGAATGCAAGTACCATATGTATATGTGCAGGGTCTTACTGCGTATCAACATAATTTGTATGTAATTACTCAGGGCTGACTACACTTCATTTCCAACTTCCAAAATGTAATTGATTTTGAAAAGGAAATTGTCTGTAGAGTTATTTTGGCACCATACTTACCTGCCAGCAGCTGAGCAGTAGGCTTTCTTGTACCTACCACCTCGCTGCCCTTCTGCAGGGTAATGGAGCTCTTCCTTCAGGTGCAGTTTTAGTGTAAAGCAAGACCTGAGCTGTTCAATTACTCCACTTCTAGCGTACTGCAAAGCACAAGTCTGTTCAGTATTCCACTCTAAGATGCTGTTTACCAGGCTTTCCTTTTTTTTCTGTTCATAGTACTCCTTATTCAATATCCCTAGGATATTCTATTCTTAAGGTCTTAATTATTTTAATATCAATGGAAAAACTTCTCATTTTAATAGGCACGACATCGTGTTTTAGTTCTCACTGAACATTTTTTAGGGCTTTTCTCCCCTGGAAAAATACCAAGTGTATTAACCAAAGAAACATTCTGTGCTAGTACGTTATGAAGATTATAGTACTGTTGATTAATTGTTCCAGGATTAGAGAAGAACTGTGTTTGCCTATCCTTGCAGCAAATTTTTTTTCATGATAGTCAGGGAAAAATACACTGTCTTTTCAGTATTTTTTTAACTTAATGAAAGTCTTAGTTTAGGTATTGCGTTAGCACTTTGAACAATTGCACTGCAGATTGTCTTGTGAGAAGAGGAGGGTTAATGTATTTTGATTCTAGTGTTACCCCTTACTCTTCTTTACAGGGAGAGAAGGGCAGGGAAGAGGGGTAAGCAGTCAGGCTCAGCTTTGCCTGCAGTATGCATGTGGTTCTGTGGTTCTTGAGAAGGACTGGAGTTTGAAATGGTTGCATATCCATAATGAATCAGTATGAGCATGACTCAACGGAAAATAATCTGCATTAGTTGAGGTAGCCTAGGGTGTTAGTTGAGAAGAGTCTGGGAAAGCTGATTTCATGTAGCCTTGCACAACTCTTATGAAAAATTACTAGCCCAGGCAAGAGATCTACTAGCTTTGCTCTTTCCTATTGTGACAGTAATGATGAATGAAATTTCACTGGTGCATTCATATATCAAATAATTTACCTCCTATCAAGCCAGACCTTTGGATTCCAATCCAATCTGTATTGCTAATAATAGAAATGATTCTTTATAGAGATGTGATGGGTCACACAATAACATGACAAGGAGATCTATCACGTGGAGTTCTACAGAAAGTGAAATTTCTCCATGAGTAAACTGGAAAGCAAAGTGTTCTTTGGCTTTCCATCAAACCTATGGTTTCATTGATCATCAGATTTCAATTTAATCCAAAGCTTCCCCAACACGTGTGTCCCTTTCCCTCCTTCTCGTTCTACTGTTTGCATCTGGGTTTTTTCTAGTACAAATCCCCACATGGCAACACCTGCTGGGAGAGGCTGGCAAGGGAACATAACAAGTAAATTCCTCAAGGCCATTGCTTGTTAGTGCCTGTTCTTGATTCAAGTGGTGCCAGTAAAGATAGAAGTGTTTCACACCTTTTCCTGTAAGTCTCTTCAGTGTTTTGTCAAAGGGTACTCACCTTGTCATAACTGAGGTGAGCACAATTGAAGTATGCTAGAGTTTGTTGCAATGGGAGGTTTTGTTTGGTTTTGAGTTTTTATTTGGTGAGGGTTCTTTTACTCTCATGCCAAGGCTTTCACTATAAAAACTCATTTAGTTGATTGCAGTGCTGTGAAAGCATGGTAGCGGTGTAAAAAGGAGGTTTTGTGCGGGGTCTTTAAACCTTCGCCATGGTGTGGTCAGTGCGACTTACTTTGGGATCTCTCTTCTGCTTGGCGAACTCTGCACAGAAAACTGATGTCATTTACTGGTAGCTGCCACAGGATGTTCTGAAAACAGATGTTTTCAGTACCCAAAAATGTGTTGCAGTCTCCCTCCTCCCTTTTTGTAGGACCATGTATTAAAGGCCAAAAGAAAACAGATTGATCCGTTATGATATCTTGCATAATGTGGAATGTTCACCTTCATCCATTTGGTTTTTTCCTAATTTGTAGCTGAACTGGGACAAGCCAAGCGGTATCTTTCATTTCAAGGCTGAAGTGCTGAATGTTTTGCTGTGTCTCTTAAGTAAGATATTATACTGGTTAATTATATATTTATCCACCTCCTATATAATATAGTAAGAAGATGGTGTAGGTCCCAAGTTATGTAATCATTCTACAATGCCAGTCTTTACACATAAGACAAATCTGAACTGGCCAGCAAGGTGGAATGGATGTAAAAACTCTTCTTTTAACGTCACAGTCATGACAAATGGAGTCTGGATTAGTATTTCTCTGTGATATAAAAAAATGACATTGATTAGTCTGTATGGTTTATAGTATTATATTCCTTCATTTAACCCTATCTTTGGTAACAGTGATCCTAATAACATGTACAAAATATCTTATATTTTCAGCTTTTTGTTGGGAAAAAAACAATCAATAGTATAAGCAGAAAGAATAAAACTGAATTGTTTTATTGACAGCTTACTTAACTGTCTACAACTTTTATTCATAATTTGCTTGGGTTTACATATTTGAAAAACTGTGAGACAACTTGCACAGACAACCTCTACTAGCCATTTTATGTATCTACTGTGTGTGTCCTGATCTTGCATACTGATTTTAGTGTAGTCAATACTCATGTTTTATGCTGAAGCGTTTGATCTAGTCTTGGGTGTAAAAAGAATTTGTTGCAGTTACTAGCGTGAAGGATATATCCTGAATTTTCATCTCCTTGGGTACAAATCTAAGTGGGTGGCTGCAGGCTCAAGTTACCTGTTCTCTGTGGGCTTGGATGTAAATCAGCTCCAGCCTGGAGTCTGAGTAACCGATTGTTTAGAGGTATGCCCGGGCTAATGAGCACTGACTCTCTGAGCATCATTTCTCTGCCAGAAAGTTTGGACGTTGTGCAGTTCAACTTGCAAATCAAAGCTGCATACCAGTTAGACAGCCCTGAACCCAGGCACCCAAACAAGAGAACTGCCCATCCAGTTATGTCCTGGAGCAATCCTAAATTACACCTCAATTTAGAGATAAACATTTCCCGGGAATTTCAGCACATACAAGTTCAAGAGGGGAATTTATGGAAAGTAAGTCAAGTTGCTTTGTTGATGAACCTTTTTGATGAAGAAAGGAGCAGCATATTTGCTTTTGCCTCCCATAGAAATTAAATAGCATAGTGATAAATCGCTGATTACAAGTGAAAAAAAGCATTTAACAGCTGAATTAAGGAATAAACATGAGCCAAGAATGAGCAGACTTTTTGTTATAAATCTTTACCCCTCTTAAAAACCTGTACTGAACCAAACTCAGCCAAAGCTAAATTCAGTGAGATTTGTGCCTTTTACTGTTATGGTTAATTTGGCTGAATAGGAGGCACGCAGTCCCTTTAGTTGGATTCCCAAAGCAGAGCACCTAACTCCGTATTTTTGGCCTAAGCATGACCTCACATTCAGAAGGTCATATCTTGAGCTCCCACTGATTCAAATTACTTTACATTGTTTGTTCTTAGACCTCTAAATATTCGGTTGCCTAAGTGATCTGCACTAAATCTGAATATTTTGTCTTGAATCCAGCAACTGAAAAAAAATTATTATGCTCCTCAGTGAAAATGCACCGTTTGTAAGGAGTGAGTGATGCCTCATTGGTGGAGCACTCTTTGTATGCTTATACTGAGGACAGCACTGGTCACAGTCTGTGACAGTTAGGCAGGACTTGGGCTGTAGTTGTTTAACCAAATGATTAGAAAGAGAAATAGGTATTTTTGTCATTGCTGGCTCTGTAGGTTTGACATGGTCTTTTCCATCGTTTGCTTTCTGTCATTGACCAGTTGGTTTCACTTCTGGCTTGTAAGAGTAACTGGAAAAAATCTCTTTGAAGTAGGAAGGCATTCTTATAAAGTTTTTGTAAAGTTCCAGAAATGATAAAAAATTGACTGGGGTCTGGATTGCAGGAGGATGTGAAATAACTAAAAAAACTTCCAACTCTTGTTTTGAAATTGTCTCAATTTCAAGTTCACAGGGTCCTTTTAATCTGTCAGATAAATCTCTCTCAAACAGAAAGAGCAGATAAATGTGAGCCTGCAGCATTTTAACTTTTATCAGATTAGATCAATTGAATGCTGCTTCAGTACAGGATGTAATCAAGAATTACAGCTATGCTCTTCCCAGGAACTCCTTATTTTCTTTTTTCTCTTATCTTTAATTTGAAGTTCAGTAACTATTTTTTTTCAGATCACAGCTCTGATTTTGAGCAGTACAGCACCTACATGCTGTCTCTCTCTTATGCTGAGTGTATGTTTGTGTGTCAGCACCGTAATACTCAGTTTCTGTAGATATACAGCATTGTAATAGACTATGTAACTTTTAATACCTTTGACAGTGTTTTTTATGTTGTTATGTAAAAGGTGATAGTTATTTGTATATCTTAGTGCCCAAATAAATTTTGAGTTATTCTGAAATTGTGGCATCAATGATTCAAGGACACAAAAAAACCTGTTTCAGAATTAATTTAGGGTGCATAAGGATATTTAACCACTGAGAGTATTTTACTGGGCACTGAAATAACCTCCACGTCTCAAAATCAAGTAGGAAAGTCTGCCTATAAGAAAAATAGGTGGGAGACAGTTCAGGGACATTCAGGGACAGTTCAGGGCCTTTGCAGCATCCCCTGAGAGACTGGATGACAAAAGTAGTCCTTCCTTGCCTTATGACCTACATAAGGTATTACATTTTAAGAACTCTTGTTTTTTTTCCCCTGAGAGAGACTACAAAGATCATGCTGAGCTGAGTAACAGGGAGAGATAGCAATCTGGTTACCACTGCACTTATGTGTTCTGCTTTCAGAGGCTGGAAAGTCCTTGACGTGCAGCAGTCCTACCTACAGTTTCATTGTGGTTTCTACAGCTGATGAAGGATTGTCTTGAACTTTTCTGATGTGATACTAGAACATGCATATTACTCATAATGAATATAACACTGTAGATGTGCTGGGAACTTTATAGCAGGGAAAGGCTTGTTTAGTGAGGGATAAAATTAAAATAATTTTTAAAAAGCTCCCCTCTCGAGAAGTTCGTTGTGGTAGTAGTGGAGGTGACCTGTAGCACCAAACACAATCATTTCGATTTTCAAATTACTCTGTGAAAATGACATAGGGATCCCTGCATTTTCTCACTGCTGGTAAATGGTGGAAATAGTGAAGCAGTGCTTATTTTGCATCCCTGTGTTGTTTCAGTCCAGGAGCAATTACAGTTTGGAAGCAGTAGGAAGCATGAATGCCTCATGTTTTGTATTTCAGAAACTGCTGTTTGTATAATGTGCATTATGCTACAGTATTACACAGTTAACTAGCATGCAATGAGTAATGTGAGGATTCTTCCACACTTGTTTCTCCTGGAACAACTTTTTTCTAGTCCGTTCTTTTTTTTTTTCTGCTTTTTGCAGTGAATAGCAAGGTGAGGAGGGAGGGCGCCCTTCGTACATACTCAGGGTGTTTCAGCTGTGATGATACGTCTTCAAGAGAGGGGTTACCTGGAGCGAAGGAAGCTAGCAGGGCTTAGTAGTGTGGTGAAATGATGGCATTCCCTGTTCATCAGCATTTTATCATATATAACCTTAAATGTTCAGTTCATCACCGTTTCATCACTTTAATGTTTATCTGATCCTTTAACACTTTGTTTGATTAGATCTATAAGCTGCTGTAATACAAAGAACTTTGCCTGTGGCAAATTAGAAATAAAATTAGAGGAGGAGGGAAAAAACCCATTATTGATAAAAGGGTTAATTAAGTGAATTGAAAGGGAAGGTAATGTTTGCTTTTTTTAAAGTGGGTAATTTTATATTTAGAATAATTTGAAAGTGGTGTGTAACCGACAGCTGACTTCAAGACTATTACTTGTTAGGAACGAAAATAAGCGTCTAAATAATATATGTAAAGCAAATAACATACTAATACGATATGTTAATAGGAATTTTAAGTTTGCTTTTAAGGCATCACTTAATGTCACAGTTTTAAAAGCTATTAATAAAAATATGCAATGATTAGAAACTATGACAGGCAAAAAAAAGCTTTGTAGTCCTCCTAAGGTGCCCGGTTTATCACGGTTCCAGTCTTGCAAAATCTTAGAGGGGGATTGAGCGTATATCCTCATGGGTGCTTAGAGGAAATAGTTACTGGACTGGGTAATATGTGCTAATGTAGCATATTGAATTAGTGAAATACTTACAAATATAGAGTGAATTAATTTTTAAATCTCTACCGGAAGAGTAATTGTAATGAGGCCAAAATGTTTTAAAACAATCATAGTAATTAAAAATAAATTTTTAAATGTTTTCAAATTGGGTAAAGTAACACAGGGGTTTTGTTAAGTAGTACATTTTTTTTAATGCTTCTTAAAGGGTGCCAGTATCTATTGTTAATTCAATGCTCTTGAAATTTAAGGAAAACAGTGTTGAAGTATCCGGCCAGAATGTGAAACTGAGATTCAGTATTTGGGAAATAGAAGGTTGTTTTCCTTTAGCTTTGTTTAATTTTTTAACTTTGTTGGTCAATACTCCTGCCATTTGTGTGTCAAGTTTAATTATGCAGGAAAAATATTGGCTTTTCTTTGTGATGATCTGATGCAGTTGATTTGTCATTTGTATTTTATGAGGAAATGCATGTACCTTTCTCCTGTGTAAGTTTGATTGTACTTAGTTGACAGAATATACTCAACTGGAATAATTACCTCTTCCATTACAAAGATCTAAACAAACAGTTCCACATTTTTTTGTTTGTTTATTTGCAGATCTGCAATTATGTTGGACCTGCAAAAGTAATTGTGCAGTTAGTTACTAATGGGAAATACGTCCATTTACATGCTCACAGCTTGGTGGGTAAATATTGTGAAGATGGAGTATGCACGGTTAATGCAGGACCTAAAGATATGGTTGTAGGGTAAGTCTGTCAACTTATTTGTAAAGCTGGGCTAAGGGAGTGAATCAATTACAAACACTTTAAGAAGCAATACAGCTCAATACAACTAAGTGGAGCACTAGTCTTTGTGCTCTGATCTGTGTTTTGTTTGTATCTTAAATGGAAAAATTAATGGGGCTTCTGTTTTGCCTTTGTAGAAATTGTCCTAAGCAGGCTCAATAGATTTAAGCAAATAATTTTCACTTGGAATTTGTAGAGTTTCAGTCTCTTGGTGTACAGTCCACATTTGTATTGTATTACATTCTTTTAAATATCAATATTTTGATCAAAGAGAAGGGACTGTAAAATTACTGGAGAAATGCTTTAGTTACCATTTTGATCAATGTTTTAATTCTGCTGAAATCCTCCAATAGGAATATAGTGAAAAATGCTAAGAAAATAAGGTTAGAAAAATTGAAATTAGTGCAAGACATGTATAAACTTGAAAAAGCTAAATGAGTCAAACTTTTAAGTTTAAAGCAGTTAAGATTATGGTGAAATTGTAGTTGCTATGTTCTTGTTTAATTTAAAAGAATAATTGCTTATATCAGTATATGGAGTTGAGGCTCCTGCCTACGTTTTCAGGCTTAGATCAAGTTTCACACTGCCTGTGAGTTTTACTTCTGTGATCTGAAGAATGTCTTTGTTGGTAAAGAAGATGAAGTTTAAAAAGCTGAGGAGGTTGGGGGAGAGAGATTCTTTTAAACTATAACTTTTGATGTCCAAGCCCAGTGCACTGACTCTACTAAGCACATCAATTTAAATAGCTGTATTTGAAATGCTTCTTTTCATCTTGAAAAGTTTGGCTCATTTCCTAACCTGTCTTGTTTTGCATCACATGTTTAGAAGCAGCGTTTCTGTCCTCAGTTGACCCATGTGAAAATTGAGTTACTGTCTTGTTTTTGTACTTCGACATTTAATTGATTTTTAAATGTACCAGGAGGTTTTTACAAAAGAAGATATTGTATTATGGAAGTTTTCATTCAAATAAATAACTACGGTGTCTTGCTGAATATCCAGAGCCTTGCTTAAAACATTTCCTTTGGAAAATGTTGCACTAATTTAGCTTCTTATCTTACTCTCCAAATATTTTTGAACAGATAGAACTTATTCTGACCAGTTGGTCTGCGTAGCAGCCATATAGAGTGACATATTAATGTCTTTGCCAAGACAGAGCAAACAAAATTTGACAACCAGAATTTCAAATGTTTTGTGAGTCGCTTCAACAGTGTGAGTTGGAAACCTGATAGGCTACTACCTGTGTGATGGGAAAATCCCACGCACTGATACGATTGCTGCCATATAATGGTGCACATTTTATGTGTTTTGTAAGCCTGGCTGAATTGTTCTTGCTGGAAAACTTTGCCCTCAGGAATTAACAGTGCCTACGTAAGCCTATAGAGACCTTTAACTTCAGTTGTGTAGCTGCATACCTGCTGCCTATTTGGCGTGAAGCATTAAGAAAATCTTTCCCTCCATCAAAATTTGGCAGGTTTGCGAATCTTGGAATACTTCATGTCACAAAGAAGAAAGTATTTGAAACTCTGGAAACACGCATGATAGATGCTTGCAAGAAAGGTTACAACCCAGGACTCCTGGTGCATCCTGAACTTGGCTATTTGCAGGCAGATGGATGTGGAGACAGACAGCTAACTGGTACGTAGAGAAATGATGTCCTGGTTTTAATGGGTCTTTTACTAAAAAAAAATTTGTCTTCTGAAAACACACGTTCTTAGCCAGAAAAAGGCCTTGGGTAGGAAAGCAGCATATGGCTGTGTGCATTAAGAGGTGGTGTGATGTTGCTGTGCTTTAGGGAATCTGAGAGAAGAAGTGTCTTTGATGTCAATACACACAGGAGAATGGAGCAACTATCTTCCATAACTGCCTGTACCCACCTCTACAGCTATGTTTTATTGCTCTTATCTTGTTTAATAAGCTGGTAAAGAGAGTCATTTTGCATTATTGCTGCAAGACATGATATCCGCAAGTAACATGGGGACCTTTTATATGCAGCTGCATTTTATCCACATTCCTATAAAACCTCTGACCTGTGTTGCTTTTAGGCACTATATAGAGGGACCAACCTTCTTTTTATCACTTTTCCACCAGGCATTCAAATATCCTTAGTGGCAACCTTTGTCCTTTCACAGCTTCTATAAATTGAGTGCAGAAAATAGCCTTTTTCTGTATGTCTCTTAATATATACCTAATATTAAATAACATCTGATACAGAAACTGCAAGATGAATGCAGTATATTTTGAATAGCTGCTCCATTCTGCTTAAAAAGAGAAGCTGATGGATGCTAAATGAAAAGGGAAACATTTTCTCATGATCAATGTCCTTTGACAGTAAAGTTTGCAAAATGCTCTCTCTGTTTTATTATGTGTCCCCAACCCCTTGTGTTAATTCATCTGTTTAATTATCGGTTCCAGAACGGGAGAGAGAAATTATTCGTCAGGCAGCAATACAGCAGACTAAAGAAATGGATCTCAGTGTGGTGCGTCTTATGTTTACAGCCTTTCTCCCTGACAGTAATGGTAGTTTCACACGGAAACTTGATCCTGTTATATCAGATGCAATATATGACAGCAGTAAGTATATTTGGCTTTAACTTCTTTTTTAATTAGAAGCAAGCTTTTGTATATACAAAAATGATCTGTAGATATAGCTAAACGTATACTTACCTAGCCTGCTTCTTGCTTGTTATTTAATCAATAACAACTAGTAACAATCAATAACAAAGTAGCCTGTGGGTAGTTGGCCCAGTGTCTGTCCAAGTACACATGGTATCATTCTGATTTTTCGTAGATGGTGTTGTAAGCCACAAAGGGAGGTTTTATTTTGCTGTTAGCGTGTTTAATACTGCCACTTTTATTACAAGGATTATTCTTAAATAAATTCTTGTTGTATTCATAAGAAGTGCTTGAATTTTGCAGAGTTTTCAGTTGCTTTGTATGATAAAGCCTTTTTACACAAAACGTGAAGAAAAAAATACTTTACTTCAGTCTTTGTTGAGAATTTGACGCTTTTCAGCTTCACTTACTATCTCCTTGTCTTTGTTCTGTGAGACTAACTCAACCACAGTCTTCAGTCCATTTCCTTTAGACCTGTCAGTATTTTTCATACTTCCTTCTATTTGTGTTTTATCTAAGTGAATCTTTTCACTTCATGTTTTCCCTTAAGTTTTCAATTATACTTATTCATCTTACCTGAACCCTTTCTGCTGCCTGATTTTTCCTCACTATAGCTGTGGATTACCGTGCTCCTGATAGTCATTCTCTTATGACTCAGAAAAAGTACCTTTTTTTCCCTTGCACAACAGTCACATCTATATCATTGCTTTTTAAGGACAAAGTCTAGATGAAAGGTATTAAATGCAGCTTTTCTAATGTGGTGTATTGCTTGCTATTAGTTGGGGAATGTAGTGATGTAGCGCAACCATTTTGCATATATTCACTGAGTGAAAACAAAGTGATGCCTGCTCTTCTTATGGTACATATGACCTGCATTTTCTGGATGAAAAAAACACAGTCTTTTCATCTGGAGGCTAAGTTGATTTACCAAGCAGTGTCTTTAAGGAATCTTTGTTTTTCATTAGAAACAATTACTCAGTCTCACACCTGCATAACGGCAGAGAGTATTTGTAAAGCTGAAAAACTGTTGCTATTCATGTTTAAANAGCAGAGAGTATTTGTAAAGCAAAGAGTAGGAGGAGGAAAAAGCATCAGCAGAGGTAGAGCATGTATCAGGCCATACATATGAAAACAATTGAAGTTATCATGTCCTTGTGAATCTGGCCATCAAAATTTTGATTCTGCTAAAGAGGTGAATAGAGGGAAAATGATGGATGCACGTTTCTGCTGTTGTAAATTGCTGTATAGGTGTCAGTTAGTAGGTTCTGAGCTCCCAAGATGAACTTGCAGTTGGTAATTCCAAAAGATTTTTTTCAGTTGGTTTTTTTTTTTCTAATACTCTTCAATGGCATGATTCAAGCCTCTTCCACAGAACAGACACGCCTATGATAGGATAACTGTCTTATCACCACTGCTAATTATTAGGTATTCTGTTTTGAGAACCAGTGAGTATTCATTGATTCCTCTACTAAGATCCATGGAGATGGGCTTTTAGATTGCAGTCCACAATGTGGACTGAGAACTGATGATGCTTTCAAGAAAGCCTCAATGCAAAACAAAGTTTTTCATATTGCATTCAAATAGTGAGAATGCTGTGTGACAGATAACAACTTTCAAGAGTGTCATGCTGTCAAGAAAATGGGGAAGAAAAAAAAATGTTCTATTTTAATGTGCTGTTGTCGCATCAAGTTAGTAGTAGCACAGAGGACTGGTTGCAGTTCACTGCTGTGCTACTTTACTGACACAGTAATTGTGCTAGAATGTCCAGGGCCTTGTTGCATTGTTCACAGTTCAGTCAAAGCTTAGAAGATACAAGATTATGCCTTTCAGATGAAACTGTTGCTATTCATGTTTAAAAAACATAGACAAATTTAGGTAGGTTGTATTGGAGGCTTGATGTTCTGTTGCATTTATGTGTGTTGTGCTTGGGTTTTTTTGAATCAAAAACAATTATGAAAGTAAGTGGGGATTAATCTTTCCTTTCAATAGAAGCTCCCAATGCCTCCAACTTAAAAATTGTAAGGATGGACAGAACAGCAGGGTGTGTAACAGGAGGGGAAGAGATTTACCTTCTCTGTGACAAGGTTCAGAAAGGTAAGAATCCCGATTATCATAAGACACACTAGGGTATTCATCTCAAGTACACACAAAGCCTGTTATGCTGCCGTAGTATTCTCCTGCTCTGAGAGTGTGGCAGGATTTGTAAACACAGCCTTTCTGGAAATCAGGCCAGCAGTCCAGAAAATGAATAAATCAAAATAGTCTGTTGCAAAGCAAAATCAGCTTATGTTGCCTCCACAGAGGCCATATGATTACCTTTGTTCCACTCTAATTTCTGCCCTTGCTCATGTTCTGGGATGTTTGTGGGTGGTGGGTCCTGAGTGATGTTTGACTCAGTCAAATAACACCTGCTCTGAGTTATTCTAAAGGTTCTGATTTATTGTTAAGTTCCTGATTATAAAGAATAAGTATGAGCATTCTCTATTAACCATTGCTGGGAATTGAATGTGTTCAATACTGCTGCTTGTAACTTCATTTTCGTGTATGTACTAATGGTAGAGATTACTTGGTCTGAACAGGTAGTTTTCACAGACTTGTTTTGGTAATCCCTGCTCATGATTATGATTGTATCAGGATTGGGCAGTGTGGATTTGGATGCTTTAGTTTTGGATAGGAAGGTAATGGTTAATGGGGTTGATTGTAGTATTTGGGCTGAATTAAAAAGAAAAAAAATACAGAAGTGAGCAGACCTATGCATTTCTCAGCTATAGGTAATACCCGAGTCCCTGGTGGAAACTGTCGTGGGGGAGCACATGCCCCAATCCTTACATGTTTGGAATCAGTCCCTGCACATGTTGTTAAAATCACATTGATGTTTTCTGTTAATACAAGCTGTCCTTTTTGACCTCTGTTTCTTCCAAGTGTTATTCTTCAACTGGGGAAAGACAGAGGACTTTGGAAGCCTTAAGGGGCTTTGAAAAAACTGTTTTCTTTCAGTAGGTATATACCCTCTGCTATCAGAAGCACTGAGATTAAATGACTCTTATGCACTAAACAAATAAATAAATAAATGTCTGACTCAGTGGAAGCCCTGAGTGGGGTTTCCCCTCAGCCAGATTGGGGTTTCCCCTGACTTCATTGCTCTCAGAAACCTCCTGCCTGAAGGAACTTGAGCTTGCAGGACAGCAGGACTGGAAGTGGTGGTTCAGTCTTGAGACTAGCAGGTGGTGGATCAGAGGAAGCAGTCTTGTCTGCTCCAAAATTCTGTCCTGCATCAGTTACCGTAAGACAGAATAGGCGTTTTCTTGTTTTATTCACTGGGAGTGCTGGAAAGGAATACGCTACTGTGATATTTCCCCGTTTCTGCAAGAAATATAAATAAATAAATAAATATCAAGACAACAAAAGAAAATTTGTTTATAGAGGAGCAGAAGCCAAATCTCCTGGTTCTGGCTCGTGCTGTGTTTGGGGGGTGCAGAATCACTGCTGACATGCAGCTTGCTCACGCCCATGCCGTCTCTCTGAGCTGCAGCTCCAAATGGCACTCTGCCAGCAGCAAGCGGAACTTGAACTATGGTACTTCAGGTTTTGCTGCAGTTTTTTTTGAACTGAAACTGTTGGAGAGGAGAGAGTGGTTTCTTCATTTCACGCTTCCAAGTTCTCCCCTCCCTGTGTTTTTATTCCAAATAAAGCACCTCTGGAATGTTTTATATCCCTAAAATAGGAAGTTAGTGAACCTAGTTCTCCTTTTATGTCTTAGTAAATAGAGAGCACCTTCAGTGGAGACAATACAACTAGGCTGATCCAAAATTGGTGTAAAAATGGTTTATTTATGATGTTTTCATAAAATGGATAAAGATCATGTATTATTCATGCGATATTAGCATCCTGCCAAAACGTAACTGTGTTGATTTTTATCTGTGCTAAACTTAGCCAAAGGTTAAACAAATGCACAAACATCCCAAAGGTTAAACAAATGCACAGACATCCCAAAGAGTGTTTCTTTCACTCTTCACAGATGATATTCAAATACGTTTCTATGAAGAGGATGAGAATGGAGGTATGTGGGAAGGCTTTGGAGACTTTTCTCCTACAGATGTACATAGACAGGTAGGTAACAGCATTTGTCATTTGTTAATGATTTTATCGCCTCTGTAAGCTAGGATTATAATTAGTAAATTGGGTGAAAGCATCTATATCCTGTGTTAACTTAAATAGGTACTTTAGGTAACTTGATAGGTTGGGAATACAGTGTGAGGAAATTGGCACATAGACCCATTGCTTTAACATGCACCAGTGTAAACTGGATTAGGATATATAAAAAGCTCTCAGAGCTCCCATGAACTCACTGAGAAAGCTGCAAAATAGATGTTGAATGATGAAGGGGCAAACAATGGTTGGACTCGATAATCTGATGGGTCTCTTCCAACCTGGTGATTCTATGATTCTGTGATAATGCAGTACTAACATATGTGGTGTGGTGATACTTGCATGGCAGTTCTGTCTTTCTCAAAATGCTTTAGGATTCAAAAGTACAACTGAAAACTAAAATGGAACTTTATTGTTGTAGCAGCCCTTTGCTAAGAATTTTTGCCTCCCAAACTGTGAACCAACTTATACAGAGTAACACAGATGTAAAATCAAAGTTGTCAAAACCCATACTCCATGACAAATGTGCTTTATTTTGTTTCCTTTACAGTTTGCTATTGTGTTCAAAACACCCAAGTATAGAGATGTCAATATCACAAAGCCAGCATCTGTATTTGTACAACTGCGTAGGAAATCTGACCTAGAAACAAGTGAACCAAAGCCTTTTCTCTACTATCCAGAAATCAAAGGTAATTCACTAAACCTGTTTTGTATATTGGAAACAAACTACAGGGTCACTAGGAATGCTTTTAGTAAGATAGGACTTTTGTTGGATGAAGGATTTTTTTGCAGTTGTTATTTCTGGAAACAGGATATTTCTTCCTTGTTTGGTGCAGAACTAATATGAAAAGTGGTAGCTCTGTAATGGATCTGTAGGTTTTTTTGTCAGACTGGTAAGCAGTAAATCCATGAGTATTTTCCTAGTAAGGCTTACTCCCTGCAGGTTTCCTGTATGCAAGGAGGTCTGTTCATACAGTAGATGGCACTCTTCCTCTGAAATTCTGCAAAATAATATCTGAGGACATTTTACTCTCGGTACTTTCAGATGAAACATTAAACCAGAGACCGGTTGGTATCTGGTGGAAAAAGTATATATTTTGTAGTTCTCTCCTTTTACCATCTTGCCTCACAATTTCACTGATGTTGTATTTTCCAGTTGCCTGTAGTAGTTAAGTGAGCCCGGGACACTTCTTTTGAGGGGAAGGAAAGTTCTGTTTCAGTCTCTCACGTTAAAATGTTAGTTGGTTAGCAGAAGAAGAGTAGTTGGCATCAGACTGGCTTCTTAAGTTGTTAGTGAAAAGAAGTTTAACTAGCAGATCTAAAGTCTACATGGAAGCATTTGGCATAGATATCAATAACATTTGTGATGTGGAAATGCCTTAATGCCCAAGTCAGAATTGGTGTTTCATTGTACTAAGATAAAAATTTTTCTGCATAACAGTTTACCTGCCTGGAAGTTACACTATTAAGTCCTAATCTTGCACATTTTCAGTGCCTAACTTAGAGCCATGTTGAAATCAAAACCCTGCCAAAACTGTCTAAATATGTGTATGTCAGAGGTAATGGGCTAAGGACAGCTGAGGAGAGAGGGGTGGTAGTTGGTGTCCAGGCAAATCTACTTTATGCCTTTTTTAATAAAAAGCAGAAAGCATACATTCATGCCAGATTTGCTAGAGGACTTTGTTTTGGTAATGATTTCAGGAATCTCTTGCACCAGTTTTATGGAAAGTGATATGTACAACTGCAGAGCAAAGTTGCCAGAGTTGAAACAAACATCTTTTATGTGCCTCTTAATGGAGAGAATATAAATTAATTTGATATTATTATGTCACCATGATATTATATTTCACCATGAGAGTAGTGAGACACTGGAATAGGTTACCAAGGGATGTTTGTCACTGCTCCATCCCTGGAGGTTTTTAAGGCCAGGGTGTATGGGGCCTTGGGTAACCTGATATAGTGGGATGTCCCTACCCATGGCAGGAAGGTTGGAACTAGATGATCTTTAAGGTCCCTTCCAACTCTAACTATTCTATGATTCTATGTGCATTTCCAAATCCCCAACACAACCTAATAATAAAAATACCATTTAGGGACTGGTTTTTTTCACGTATTGTCAACATCCACACAAAATTAGACAGATATATGTGAATTTTTTGTTTGTTTCTCTGACTAGATTGTTCTCTAGAATTGTCTCTCCTTGCCAGTGTGAGTATGCCTGGTGAATGCATAGATTTGTACTTGCAGATCTTGTATGCCTGGAGATAATGCTTTTGTACTTTTCAGTATGCTGTTTCAGTCTCATTTGATGTACTGACTGATGTGCCTGTGCATGATATTTTTTGTCATATGGCTGTTGGAAAACTACTAGATTGTTTAATGAAGGAGGGATATTTTGTTCTTTCCACAACAGTTCTACTGGATTTTAACTCATGTTATGCTTGTATTCCTATTTTTGTAGCTATTGTCATGACATTTGCACTTTCCCCAGTCACTGGGATACTTCTTTTAAATCTTTGTGGTTTGCTCTCCAGGAGGGCTAAGTATTATTTTGCACTTACACTATAAAATATTTAGGCTTTTTTTTTTTTTTTTTTCTACTGCTGCTCAGCATGTTTTGACAGTATCATATCCTGCCTGAAAGTAAGCTGTCTTTATTCTGGTTGCTGTTGTGATAATTTAAGTAAATCATTTCAAGCAAATATTGTTTTCACCATTTCGTGCTGTCATTACCTTTAGACTAAAGTTCAAAGGTCATTGCAGATACTCAGCACTGTTGGAAATCAAAGTGCCTTGTGACTGCTGACCCTATGATAAAGGTCTGTTTCAGAAGTAGATTTGCTTAATAGAGGCATCTGTGCTTAAAATCCCCAAAGACAAATTTTCTTAAACAAGTTTGTGGTTCAAAGCACTTGTGCTGCTTTATGATTTGCCTTAGAGATAAAAGAATTTTGGGACCACTGATTTCCAGGGCAATGTGTACATGAGACACTTGGAGAAAACTTGGAGCCCCCTAAGGCATCTCTATGTTTCCCTCCCAGTCTGAGCCCAAGCCACTTGACATAACTGAAGAGACCATGTGGGCTTGAGAAATGCTGCTGGTCTGCCTGGGGACTTAGAATCATAGAATATTTTGGGTTGGAAGGGACCTTAAAGATCATCTAGTTCCAACCCCCCTGCCATGGGCAGGGACAGATTTGGCACTAGCTTGTTTCTCACTGGAATTCTCATTGCTCCATTACATACAATGTTAGTTGTTCTTTTATTTGGAGCTAGAAGAAAGTATAATCCTCTATAGCATTCTGCATTTTCTTTTATAAACTAGTAAAATTCAGTAGTGGTTTCTGTACGCACATCTTGTTCTGTACATAGCTACCAATAAGAGTGACTTCTTATGACATCTATTCTTTTTAACCCAGATAAAGAAGAAGTGCAAAGGAAACGGCAGAAGCTCATGCCAAACTTCTCTGATGGCTATGGTGGAGGCAGTGGCGCAGGAGGTGGTGGCATGTATGGAGGGGGAGGTGGCGGCACTGGCTCTGGTAAGGCAGGAGTTTTGTGTGAAGAGGGGAGCGAGTCCTACTTTGAGAGCAGGACAAAAGTTTAGTCTTATTTTTAAAATGCAATGAGGATTTTGTGTCTTTCTAGGTAGATAAGACGCAATTCTCCTGTCTTTGTAGCAGTGTTACTCATTTGAGTCAAGCATCTCCTTGTTTTCTTAATATTTATTAAGCTCCTTTGCCCTCCTACTTGGATATAATGCTCATAGTGAACTTTTTCTCTTCCTTGAAGATTGAAGTCACAGACAACACCTTTCTTGTTGAGGGAGTCGTAAGTCAGGAATCCATCATACCTTAGCTTTGTTGCTTCTTAAGGCTTCAACAGTACTGAAATTCGTGAGACTGCTCAGCTAAGTACCAACTTGGATGCTTAAAATTAAACAAGTTCTTAATTATTTCTGGGATCAGGAGTGGAATTTGGCAAATTAACCCCATTAGTGCAAAGAACTATTAAAGACCTTGAGATACCATTTAGTAAGTTTTCTACTGTGCTGTCTTTTGAAGACAGGGCATAGCTGAGGTCCAGGATCATAAGAGCATTGCTCTGATTCTTGCAGCAGATCATTAATAACCTGTACATCAGTAAATGTCATCTGAACCATGATAACTTTGCAACCCATTTTTTAGAGCACGGGCAAAGCAATAGTTTTGAAAGTACTGTAACTGCAAAGATTTGAAAGCATAGAGGTAGCATGTGAAGTCTCAGCTGTGTTTTAGATTAAGCGTACTAGTGCTAATATGTTTGTGTGGCCTTTTGGATCTTGGGAAAGAGAATGTCACTAGCCAAGTATCTAGAATTTCTTTGGATTTTTTGAAGGGCTGAGGGAGAGTTCACCTTCACTCTGAAAATTTAATTTGATCACATAGAAAAAAGCAGAAATTACATAGAAAACAAGATTTCAGTTCTTTAGGTCCAATGTTCGTCCAGATGGTGTTTTCATTACTTTAGGGTGTCATTCTATTAATTCTTAATCTCATCCTTTCTTTAGGGTTCAATTATCCTTCATATGGATACTCTGCGTTTGGAGGCATGCATTTCCACCCTGGCACAACCAAGTCCAACGCTGGAATGAAACATGGTAACAGTGAAAATGTTGTTCTTGCAACAGGTGAGTGGAGTTTGACCATCTTTTATTCTCTTCTACAGTATGAACTGAAGTCTCATGCAGGTCTGGCTAAGCATGCTGGGGAGGGATATATTTTTTCTCATGGAATCAGTCTTTTCTAGAGTCTCTGGAAGCAGAGAGGCTTGTGTAGATTATACTGCACTGCTTCTTTTTAACTCTCTCCAAACCTATTTTAAAGGCTCTCCATGTGTTCCTTTTTACTGCTATCTCTTGAGACACAGTCACCAAAACCCTCCATGTGTTTCCATATTCAGTATATGTTTTGAGCAACAGTCATTTTGCTTGCTTAAACGTGCTGATTACAGGTGAACCAAGGACTAGACTAGAGAAAAGGTATCTTATTGTCACAGTCTAGTACACCATAGCCCACAGAAATAACATACAAAACAATGGAAAAGTTTAATAAGGGCTTTCTCAACTTCATACAATAGCTAAGTCATTTTAAATTTACACATTAGATACTCTGTAGTTATTTTAAAAGTCTCAGGGGTGAATTTGCCATCAGAAAAACAGAAGTAAACCTGAATAGTTCTAGATTTATTGGGAATACTTCAGACTCACATTCTTGTACCATAAAAAGAGACATGTATCTGTTGGTATATATAAAAGTTTATCTTTAAAATGGAGACTGTCAGAAACATAACATCACTTTAGAGCAAGTTATGTTGCTGTGTCTCTGCATGTGTGTTGGCATATGGAGTATTATGATTTATGAGTGTTTAATGATAACACCTATGTCAAAGTAAATTTTTACATTGGGTTCTTTAGGGTTTGGTTGTGGCTAGTTTAGCTTTATCACTTGTGCGAAAAAGCAACAGTATTGCACACTAATGTTACTAATTTTTGTTGAAAGGACTATCAAATAGCACAGCTAAACAGGACGGAGAGAGCTGTGATAAACAAAGTGACCAGCAGAATATGAAACATGATGTGAAAGTGGAAACTATGGAGAAGAATGAGTGCAGGACTTCTGATGACAATGAGGAGGAGGAGGATGCTTCTTCCTGTAAAACTAAAGTAAATGAAGCAGATTGCAGGTGGCAGGGTAAGTGAACAAGTATGTATATTTTGGATAGATCAGTCTGCAGTGTGGGCAAAGCTGCTATAAAAGGCCTGGAAGCCCTATAAACATCTGCTTGCTGCTTTCAAAATGGAATAATGCCTCCTGGAGGACATGGAAGGAGTTCCATACCACCAAATCTAAGGTCCTGCCGCATACATAGTTCTGTAGATAACCTTCCATCTTCGTACTGCCGTGGTGCAACTGACCTTCTGCTTTTCATGAAAGGAGAAGAGGTAGCATAGCTTGCTGAGCTTTATAATAAACCCATATGAGAAACACTGAAAGCAGTGCAGGTACATGGAATGCATACAATTCAGCAGTTGACTTGGCTTTTGATATTTGATAGGCTATAGTGGATGAGTAAACGGTTGTTGGCCTGATTGTTGCAGTAATTCTTCCCTGCAACTCTGTTGTTGAATTGCGTGTAAAGTAGTGTTAAAGGTTTGATTTTAAAACTTAAATATATCTGCTCCCATGTGACAAATTCATAGTAAAAGAACACTGTTGGGTAGCAAAGTGTTATGCATCAAATTGGTGAACAAAAGAGGAGGAAGGCAAGCATAGTCAGTAGAAATCATTTAGTGGTAGAGTTGTAAAATACATGAACACTACAAATCACCCTTTCCCAGACAGTAAGAATTCCTTTTCCTGGTTTGGTTTTGTTTTATTTTATTTTAGAGAGCTGATTGTCCCTTTTTAAAAGGTTTTGAGTAATTATGCTTCTCATAAAATAAAAAAACCCCAACAATTGGAGTAGAAAGATACTGTAGTGATCAGGAAGGAATGTATTGTTCTTGGCTTTTACCAAGTGCAGTGTGATGTAGACCAGTGTTGCTGTTCCCTCCTTAGTAAGTGAGAGAGCACATTACCTTGTGTATGAGGCCTGTGTGATACTTGCTCTTAACAGCACTAGAAACTGGCTTGGAAAACCAAAATCACATAGTGGAAATGTGAACAGCCTCCAAGATATAGCTTCTTGTGACCTGAGAAACACATGGTACTCCTGAAAAAAAAAAAAAACTGAAGAACTTGCTTTCCGCAGTTTTGGTTGTGATAAATCCTATGACTTATACATAGAGAAGTCTTTGGCTGACAATGTGACGAAAAAATAATGTACATTTGGAAGTAACCAAGAAGGGGCCTGAACTGTTGACCGCCTTTCCGAGTAATGAACATTGTAGGCAGGAGGTTGGACAGTTTCTTTTCTTTATCTATTATAATGGAATAAAAAGAGGCAATTTCAAACTCCAGATTATATGAAGAATATAGAAGCAGAAGAATAGGCTCCATGAAGTGGCTATTACAAGGTAGAACTCTCGGGTATTAAACTAAAAGATGCGATCCTGTTTTTTGAAGGAGCAAAGAGGTTTCAACGTCCAGTTTTTTGAACTTTGAAATTGTCTGTAATGAGAAAAGACTGAACTGCTTAACACACTTTACCCGGGGTGTCTGTTCTGAATGTACCATCCATTTAATGTTATTATTAGTGTTAAGAGGTAAATAGCATATATAAATATATCAGCCTAGGCATAGAGTATAGGAACCGCAGTGGTGTATTGACTTAAACAGTAAGCTTCATGGATACTTTGAGTAAGACTTTGGCTTACACAAATGATACGTTCATGTTCATTGAGGATATGCTTCTAACCCAGTCTAAATGCCTGTGTTTGTGAAGCTGGAAATCACAGGTGTTCTCTTCACATATGTGCTTTAAATGGCAAAGCCTGATTTACTTCTTTGCTGTTAGTAATTTCTAACCTTGCAAGGTTTTATAGAAACATTAAACTGTTCAAAATACAGACTGGTTTCAGGTGATACTGCTTGCCAGAGTGACAGCTGTGGTTTGCAAGTTCATCTGTTTCATTTTTGCTAGTTTCTTGCTGATAGAGAACCACAAAATGTACTGACATAATAACTATTTCTTGTATCAACCAGCTAGAGTGACTTTTTCTTCCACAAATTAGTTTCCTTCCTCCCCTCTCTCCTTTTTGCTCCCCACCATGACAAATATTTTCCTGTGTAGCACATTAAGTTTCAAATGTCAGCCTGAATTGGGACTGTTATACTGGAATTTTTCACGGAAAGGGTCATTGGGCACTGGAACAGGCTGCCCAGGGAGGCTGTTGAGTCACCTTCCCTGGAGGTGTTTAAGGGATGGGTGGATGAGGCGCTGAGAGAGAGTGATTCATAGGAATGGTTGGACTCTATGATGCGGTGAGTCTTTTCCAACCTGGTGATTCTATGATTCTATGAAATTCAGCTTTTTGAAATCTCAGTGGTTGTACTTTTTATAAATCTCAAAACAGGATGCTACAAATGCTAATTATTGTTAACATTGGAATGTTTTAAACAGGTGAACACAGTCTCTTGTGTTGCTGCTGTAATGCAGAAGGGACTGTATGATTCAAGTCAGAGAGGGGGCACAAAGTCCTGCATTTCATAGTTTTTCTGTGGATTTCTGTGCAATAATCAACAGGTCACTTAAGCTTCTTGTGCCTCAGTTTCCATGAATCTAGACTTCTCAGAACTGCCCAGGAGTCCTTAGATGTCACTTGTATCTAAGCAAATCTAAATACCTGGTCCATGTGTCTCATTACACACAAGTACAGTTAATTTGATGCACTGAATCTAAAGGTTCTTTCTAGTTTGACTGTTCTCAGGATGCCTGCTGCCTGAATGCAGCTAGTTTTTCTTCCAAGGGGCTCGTTCTGTTTCTTTACCTCCTAGGAGCGATTAGCAGTCTCCCTCAGTGAATCAGTAAATAATGCTTAGTTATCTGCACTCCGTATTTCTTTGGCAGTGCAAATGCCTGTCAAAATAAGGTGGTGTTGCACGGACATCTGAACTAATGAAGACAAAACTGTGTTGCAGATGATCTGTTCCTGGAGAAGGCCATGCAGCTTGCCAAGCGTCACTGCAATGCTCTCTTTGATTATGCTGTAACTGGAGATGTGAAGATGCTGTTGGCTGTTCAGCGCCATCTCACTGCTGTCCAGGATGACAATGGAGACAAGTAAGTTGCCCTGTATTTACTGGGTTGAAAGACATGGTTTTGGTGGTAGAACAGTGTAGTCAATTTGTGCTGTTTGCTGTGGGTGCCGGCCATGGACTGCAGGTGCTGCTCTTTTCAAATAGATATCATTCTCCTTTGTGCTGTTTGGGTGAGGTACAGCTGTGATTTAGACATTTTTGTTGCATTTGCAGAAAGGTCACTCACACCACAAAGTTCATTGATCAAGTACCTATCAGAAAATAATCTAATCATTGAGGATGTGTTGAGTTTGTTGCAAGTTTCTTTGCCTCTTTTTTATTTAAAGTCTTACTGACCGCAAAAGCTGTGCTTTCATCGTGATACAGAGTTGGTGGGGGAGAGTGCCCTGCTTTTTATTCCGTACAAGTCCTTAAGTCTTCATAGGAAGCTTAAACTGCAGATGCACTGGAAGAAATAGTAGCTGGAGGGTCCATGCTGCTTTTTTCCCACTGACACCAGGTTCTTCCCAGAGGACAGTATTTTGCTCTTGCTTACATTTGAACTGTGCTGTTGTCTTCCAAGAGATTGCACCGATGTGTATGGCACACTTGCTTGCTAATATTTGCTCATCAGTCCCTCAGTAATGTGAGCTGGAGTAGAAATCCCTTTCGTTCCTCTACAGTTAAGCAGATTCTGTGGGACTCAGAGTGAAATATGGTGAGGAACTAATGACAAGTAGTTACTTAAAAGCATATTCAGTGGAAGTGGCTCTGAACATATGAAAAAATAGTCTCTTGAAGAAGCAAGTGGTATTATCATATCCTCACTTTTTTAGCTTTGAGCAGGCTTTGGGCAGACCCTGTGCAGTCACTTGTGTATCCTTAAATTGCAGTCTTTGGTGCAGTAGAAGCCATAGAAGCCTTAAACTAGGTGGAAAATTGCAAGTGACTGCGAAGTGCTGCCCCACAGTTGATGACTCTGTAGAAAACCTAATACTTCACTTGAAGTAAGATAACAGGTCTCAGATTACTGATAAACAACATACACTAAGGACTGAAAAATCACACAGCTACTTTGCTTGCTTTGCTTTCCAACTGCAACCTTATGCCTGCTTTGAGGAAAGTGGGAATATGAATGAGGCAGGAGCTAGCAACAAAAGCAGTCAGCACTTTGGACAATAGAGCTTCTGTGTTTGGGGGGGGGGAAAGGTGGGGGATGGGTTGCTAGTGGAGTATTGAGCAAGCAGGACCTGCATTTAAATATCAATAAAGTGCCCCCCAGATTTAGACTTGCACAGCCGTTTCAACAAAGCCAGAATACTTTTCAGAATGATGGTGAATAGTTGTTTTCTTCCTGGATCAAGAAGTACCTGCAAGTGTTTGAGGCTCAAGCTCATGTTGCCTTTCTCCTGGAATGGATTATAGTTGTGAGCATGCAATACATATAAATTACTCTGGAGCTTGTTAACAAATTAAAGTTTTGGTGACTGTCTTCCAGCTCTCTCTCAAGGAGCTGTTAAAAAAAAACAAAACTCTTAAATTAATTTCTCTAATTTTCACTTTAATGGTTAAAAATTATGTGGAAAAACTACACAGTTTTTGCTTAAGCCTTTAAAGAAATCTTGCTGTCAACAATTATGCTCATCTTCTATCAAAGTAGTATGTAGGGATTGAAAATACCTCTCATAGGACTCTGTGTTGTGTTCTATGGCTTTGAGACAAAATACATCTGTTGTGGGTTGACCCTGGCTGGATGCCAGGTGTCCACCAAAGCTGTTCTGTCACTCTCCTCCTCAGCCTGGCAGGGGAGAGAAAACGTAATGAAAGGCTTGTGGGTCAAGATAAGGACAGGGAGAGATCAGTCATGTATTACCATGACGGGAAAAACAGACTCAACATGGAGAAATTAGTTTATTAACAGTCAAATCAGAGTAGGATAATGAGAAATAAAACCAAATATTAAAAAGACCTTTCCCCACATCCCTCCCTTCTTCCCAGGCTTAACTTCACTCCCAGTTTCTCTGCCTCATCTCCCCAGGCAGCGCAGCTGGACGGGGAATGGAGGTTGCAGTCAATCCATCATACCTTGTCTCTGTTGCTCCTTCCTCCTCAGGGGGAGGAGGACTTCTCACACTCTTCCCCTGCTCCAGTGTGGGGTCCTGCCCACAGGAGACAGTTCCCCGTGAACTTCTCCATTGTGAGCCCTTCCCACAGACTGCTGTTCTTCACAAACTGCTCCAACGTGAGTCCCTTCCACAAGGTGCAGCCCTTCAGGAACAGACTGCTCCAGAGTTGGTCATCCACAGGTCCTGCCAGGAGCCTGCTCCAGCACAGGCTACTCATGGGGTCACAGCCTGCTTTGGGCTCATCCACCTGCTCTGGCACAGGGTTCTCAGCAGGCTGCAGGTGGACATTGCTCCACTGTGGATCTCCATGGGCTGCACAGGGACAGCCTCCCTCAACACGGTCTTCACCACAGGCTGCAGGAGAATCACTGCACTTGCACCTAGGTCACCTCCTTCCATTCCTTCTTCACTGATCTCGATGTCTGCAGAGTTGTTTCACACAGTCTCAATCTTCTCTCCAGCCAAAATTGCACAGGTTTTTCTGCCCTCTGTTCTTAAATACACTATCCCAGAGGTGCTGTATATCCCAGAGTTGTATACCACCATTGCTGACTCCCTGAGCCTCAGCCAGCAACGGGCCCATCTGGGAGCCAGCTGTCATTGACTCTGTCAGACATGCTTCTAGCACCTTCTCGCAGCTGCCCTGCTTATAAAACCTTGCCGTGCAAACCCAGTGCAGCATTAATCTGTCATTAGTGTATATTTACAGTGGTCACAGTAACACCAGCTGTTACTGTGTTTATACCAGTGCCACTGCTCTCCAGAAGCTTTGATGGTGTGACAGTGCTCTGCCTCCACAGCAGTGCTGAAATGCATTTTTTGATGTAGAACTGCTTAAGAAATGGAATTGACTGTGCCTTCATAGTCTAGTCCGCATGTCTTTACAGCATCACATGGAGCAGATAGGTAAAATTAAAATACTTGCTATGGGGAAGAGAACTAAAGGCAATGTAAGAGAAAATTTACTTCTGAAATGAGATTTGGAAATAAAATGTGAGCATGATATAGCTAATAAGAAGCATCTACCAGAGAGCAGAGGAAAGGTGCTTTTACAGTAGTGGTGGGACTCTGCACAGGACAGGAGAGCAGAAATGCCATGTTACTGCCTATGGCAGTGTCCAGAACCAATTAAACAGGGCTTTCAAGGATGAGTTTTTTTAGAAATCATTTTTTCCCCATTTAACATAACTTCTGGTTTTGAATGCTCTCAGTCCCAGGTTCAAGATGACTCTACTCCCCATATACAGGGAACTTCTGTTTTACTTTCATAATGAAAGTGTAGATGTGAGTACATTCAAGTATTTCTGGAGCAGCATAACAAACATACTGCACGTCTTATGTTGATATTGTATGTCAGCAGCAATATCCTAAAAAGATAAGTCTCAAAGTGGTCAGCATCTCTTAAGGGAAAGCTCGACAAGATGTGTCTCAAATCAAAGAGTGTGGCTTTGAAATTAAGTCTCAAGAGAACGAGACAAATTGATCTCTGTTGGAGAGGAGTGGTGGGATTCACAACCTGCTTTTTTCCTGGTGTTGTTTTGCAAGTACGACTGAGCTGGCTAGTGGTGGAGGACCTGACTCTGGAGAAGAGCTTGGGAAAGGTCATTGCATTAACCTAGTAGAGAGGTGATGAAGTGTCTTGCTGTGCAGAGCCACTCATGTCCCAGAAGAGTTTTTTTCCTTCTGTGAATCCTGTGGCTGTTAGTCACTGGGCCTGAGTCCTTAGTCATTATTCGGTTTGAAAACGAAGAAAAGAAAAACCCACAGATCTGGGGAAACCCCCAAGGGAAAATCTGCTTTGGTGGCAAGAGGCCTGTGGAAATTCTGAAGGGGAAGGTTTTGAGAGAGGTGTTCTTGTGCCGCAGAATTCAAAACGTGAAAAAAACAAAACAGCAAAGAATCTGGGGATTTCAAACAAATTCTGAAACAATTCTTTTGTGATACAATGTTTGTATTTATTAGACTGTTTGCTCAGCTATGCTCTGGGCTAGCAAAAGCCATCCTGAGTCTGTTTTTTAATTCAAGGGTTAAGCAAAGTTATCTTATGATTAGCTTTTTTTTTAATGTTGGGATTCATTTTAGGTGCTGATATTTAGTCCTGAAATGATGACCTCTAACAGTCAGGTGTTCATATCAGTTAGAATTCAATCAGATCTACAACAAAACCTTATTTTAAAAAAAACCAAAACTGAAAATAGTGAATTTGTTAATCTTTTTTGTTTGTTTCAGTGTCCTTCATTTAGCAATTATCCACCTTCATACTGAGCTGGTGAGAAACCTCTTGGAAGTGATGCCTGATCTGAATTATAACGACATCATTAACATGAGAAATGACCTATATCAGGTGGGCAGTTTTGGTGGTATAAGTATTGTCGGTTGTTCAGCCAGCAAAAAAGAAGCTGCACAACTTACCATCTGTCTTATTTTCCTGCTATTCCTTGAAACAAACCCAGATCAGACTGTAACGCGAACAAGTTTAGAAAGACAAATGTCCTGTTGTAAGGTGGTTAGTTCATAACTCCCCTTGATGTTAAGAGAGACGTCTCCATGGGTTAATTGTACGACAGACCAAAAATAGGAAATTCTTTACTTCATGTCTTCATTATTTGGCTTCCCTCTTACTAAACTAGTGGTATGGACTACAGTGTGCCAGCTCTGGGCTCTTTTGACCTTTCTAACATAGGATAACTCAGGATCATGAGTCAGTTGATGTGTCATCTGTAGGCATGTGGAAGCTGTAACAAACTATGCCCTCCCTATAGCCCAGATGCTATTTGTGCCCATCACATGAGCACCAACATTTCTTTTACATCTCTATGTTTGCATTATTG